>JAKTPV010000063.1:0-91781 GCA_030556335.1 Myxozyma vanderwaltii | reverse complement strand
TTTAAAATTATATCTGTTAGTTTATACGAACAGAATAATTTAAATAAGAAAAGACAAGGAAAAGAAAAAAGGAAAATAACAAAGCGACGAAGTCCTCAGCTGTTTTTAAACCCGCTGGAACCCCTTCCTCAACACGAGACGATACAATTTAAGGTTTACAATCCAGATAAATCTACTCCCGATTCCGTTAACTCTCCTTCTTAACTTTGCTGTAACCGAGCTTCTCGGGACAACCGACACATCGTTTATATTACATAATCCATCACACACTGCATATGTGACTGTGATCACGTAATTTAGGAGGCTGGTCTGTGAGTTGTGAGTTAGGCTGGGTACTTTCCTAAAGAAGTAAAAACCTTATTAAAAAAGAGTAAGTAGCGAAAACAGGGAAGCGTTCGTCCAGGACCAAAACCTTCTGCGACCCGGGCTGCGAAACGATAAATTCATAAAGACCGGCGCCGGCCTGGTTTTGCTTGCTTTCTCTTTTATAATTTTTCGGTTTTGATTACACTCTTTATTTACATATATTTGTATATCTGTATATATTCATTATATATATACATATATAATTATACATATATATACACACATACATATATCACTACATAGATATACACACTCCTTACATACACACACTCTCTCGTTATAAAACTCACAATACAGCATGTTCTTCTGTCCTCAACCAATGCTTCACGACTCTGCCGCTATACCATTTGCAAATAGCCCCTACGCTACCTGTTCCTCGGCGTACGGCTATTCAGACTGCAATATCATGAATATAGATGGACAGTCTTCTTCTATCGTTGGACCGGACCAGAACCAGCAGCAGCAGCAAATCACTCGCAAACGCGGCTTCCACGAGACTGAGGCAGACACGGATCGCGTGAACCCAGTCGCACTTTCTTTTCGTGCAACCGCTCCCGTCAAAAAGCGCTCTGCAAAGCCCATCGACACCCATATTCACGGTTAGTATATCTTGTTTGCTAACGCGACGCGTCCCTTGCGCTGGCACTAACGTTTACACCCAGCCACCACTATCAGACGTCTGTTCGACGCGAACCAGGCTCAACAGGCCTCGGCCGCTTTTGCAAGTGCACCAATCCACCCGACGGAGGACCTCGCGTGCGAAGACTGCGACAACACAATCATGCTCGACGAGTACACCGCGGATCCGGACGCGTACTCTTGTTTCGCGTGTAACCGCACCGTATGCTGGCGCTGTTCCTTACGTACTCCCGAGACTAATTCCGCTCTTGAATGCCTGCAGTGTGCGCACTCGCGCGGTCTTATGATTTAACTAATCTCTTGTATAGTCTGTTGGTGTAGCGGTGGTAAACTATTGTATTTTGTGGTGGTCCGGTGTCCGGCTTGTTTTTTTTTTATCAACTGATTGGTGTTATTTATATGGGTTCTAATTAGGTATATTTTTCAGGCGTAAAATGCCCTTTTGTATTTATGTTTATTTGTTTGTTTATATTTGTTTCGCTGTTAAATTAGCATGCAGCGAGCGGTGTGTAGTTATATGCTGATTAAAAAATGGGAAAATAGCTGGACTAGAAACAGAAACTAGTCGGGCATATTGTGTATTAGTACTTGATTGATTCTTATTATATTATATATGTATACATTTATGTATATATTTATGTATGTATATATATATGTATGTATGTATAATATTGTAGCATACAGTAATCATTTGTATATCCAACTCGGCAACTTGAACCCGTCGTAAATCTGAGCAAATCCCCCCTTTTTTGCTCCTCGGGTGCACGCGGATAAAACGCGTTTTTTTTTCCTCACTTTTCCTAATCCGGACATTTCCTCTTTTGGTTAGTTCATCATTAGTTATAAAAGAGTCAACGTGTAATGCGGTTATGCCATAAGAAATATTGCGCATTTATGCTAGTTGGGAAATTGAAACTCCCAAATTTTAACTTGGAAATGAAAGAAAAATGAAGAGGCGAAAATTTCTTGCACGGAGACAATATTGGGAAATTCTTTTGTTTTTTTTTTCTATTTGATAAAAAGAGAAGTTCATTATGGTATGTTATCTAAGCTGATCTTATATTAAAAGAGGATGAGAACTAATTAGTTATCTATTTATCTGTATAGCCTCAGAACGAGTACATTGAAGAACATATCAAAAAACATGGTCGGCGGTTAGATTATGAGGAACGCAAGTATGTAGTCTTTTTTTTTTCTATCTCTTCATCATGGGTTTATTATAAATTACTAACAATAATACAAGGCGTAAGAAAGAGGCTAGAGAGTCTCATCGGATTTCTAAGGATGCTCAACGATTAACTGGCTTCCGAGCAAAGATGTTTGCTAAAAAGAGACATCAAGAGAAGATTGAGATGAAGAAGAAAATTAAGCAACATGAGAAATCTAATGTCGCTAATCAAACCAGTACTCCTGATGATCCTGATGGACTTCCTGCATACCTTCTTGACCGTCAAAATACAAATCAAGCAAAAGCACTTTCCACTTCAATTAAACAAAAGCGAATGGAAAAAGCTGCAAAGTTCGCCGTCCCGCTACCTAAGGTTCGTGGTATTTCGGAAGAAGAAATGTTTAAAGTAATTAAATCTGGAAAATCAAGACGGAAAAGTTGGAAACGTATGATTACAAAGCATACTTTTGTCGGTGAAGGATTTACTCGTCGTCCTGTGAAATTTGAGCGTATTATCAGACCCAGTGCGTTACGTCAAAAGAAAGCAAATGTTACTCATCCTGAACTCGGAGTTACTGTGCATTTACCTATTTTATCAGTAAAAAAGAATCCCCAGAATCCTCTGTATACTCAACTTGGTGTATTGACAAAGGGTACTATCATTGAAGTCAACGTTAGTGAACTTGGTTTAGTTACCGCCGGTGGTAAAGTCGTTTGGGGTAAATACGCTCAGGTTACAAACGAACCTGATCGTGACGGTTGCGTCAATGCAGTTCTTTTGGTTTAAAAATGCATTATTATTATTACTGTTTGTTTTGTCATCTGGTTACTCTGGGTCTTTTGTAGTTTATCGTGTCTAAAGGAAAACTGATGGGTGGTTATTTTTTTTCTTCGTTTACAATAAAAAATTAATAGATGCCATATTCAGTTACATATAAGATCTATACAACTACCAATGCCCACTATGCGTAGAATGCTTTTCACCCGCAGCAGAAGAATCCGGTCCGAGATGATATGCATCTTGAAACCCTGCTTCATCACCTGGTCTTGCTCTACACCAAAACCTTGTAAATTTGTCGTTTGACCCTGTACATAAAACATGGCCTAACGGATGGAATTCCATTGACCAGATAGCGCTTTCATGAGCATATGGAATAGACTGTACAGGTTCGACCGAGCGAGCTGTTGATGCAACTGCTGATCCTGCACCTGCTGCGACACTATTCGAACTACTTGTTATTGCATTTGAAGTTCCAGAGCGAGTTCCTGAAGCCGAAACCGACGCCATTGAAGAAGCTGCGCCAGATTGAAAATCATCTAGTAAATAAAAATATACGGCACCATTATAATCGCCAGTAGCTAACATTGAATCGTGAATTGGATGCCATGCGTGAGTCGTTATATCGACAGTTGAACCTCTTAAAACAGCTACATCGCGCATCATTCGAATATCAAAAATCCGAGTGGTTTGATCCCGTGATGATGTAGCCAATAAATTACCTCTTGTAGGTTGGAATTTTGCTCTTGTGATTGTATTCTTATGTCCATGTAATGTAGTTAAACATTTCCCTGTTCGAGGATCCCATAATTTAACTAAGTTATCTTTGGATCCACTTACTATGAGACCTTTTGTAGGATGCCAATCAACACATTTAACGTCCCATCCGTGTCCCTGTAATGATCGCTCTTCTATTCCTTCGTTGAAATTCCAGATTTTAAGTGTGCTATCGTCACTGGCAGTAACGAATTTCGTATCTGTTGGAGAAAATCTATATTAAATTAGTAATTAGCGAAACCATGGAGTTATTTCTTTTTTTTTTTTTCTTTTTGCAAAGGTACATACGAAAGATCACGGACAGCTTCACGATGCGCAGCTAATACTTTGACGTTATTCATATTCGGTTGCCAATATTTCACAAGTCCCTCCTGATCTCCAGACAAAAACCAATCATTGTTATGAGACCATTCACCTGCTCTAACAGTTTGATCATGAGCTTGCATAATTGTTTCAAAATTAAAGCTCATGCCGTTCCATAATGTGAATTCTCCACTACTACTCGCACCTAGAATTCTTCGTCCTTCAGGTGTCCAGCGGACTAAGTTGACTGGATGACGCATTTTATTGACACTGGCGTGAACAAATTTGGGGGCTATGCTGGTTAAAGGATTGTGTGGATATGCAGCTGGCGGATACATCTACTCTGCAAGTTAAATCAAGTCCTTAAAGTAAAATCACGTAACTCATCGTACATCAATAATATAATCACCTCTAGGCCTTACCACGCCAGGTTCTTTCCCATACGGACTAGCAATTCGTTTATGTTTCCATCTCGCAACACTTCCAATATAATCCACAGTTCTTCTATGTCCTGTCTTTCTTTGATACGTTTGCTGTTCTTCATTATCATAACTTAGCGATTGATTAGGTCTTCCGCCGCCAAATGTTGAACTCCCTGATCCTCCTCCTGCTCGGTCGTAATTTGAACTCCGTCCATTAGTATTTGTTGAGCGCTGGTTATTATAAGTATAACTCCCTGTTGCAGAAGACATTATGTATGCCGCCAATCCACTAATATATTACAAAACAGACTGTTTATCCAACCGCGCATCAATCTCCCAATTTAATTATAAACCCAAGGAACGTCTTCAATTCGTGATACACAATGAAAATCACACTTGATAATCACCTCAATTATATATTATTCCCCGTTTTAAATCTATCTTTCCTGTCTTTTTCTCACCGTCGATATTTTAAAAACCCATTTTCTTGATCTTCATGAAAATCTAAATCGTATTCTTTCTCAAAATTAATAAATTAAAGCCCTAACCCAGTTTATGTAAGATATTAATGTTAATTATGTAATGTATTTGGTTGGATTTATGTGACAGAAATACGGGTTAAAGTAGAGAAAGGGAAATGGGTGTAGTAATAATAAAAGCTATAAGAAAGAAAATCGTGATCTGTACAGATTATAAGTTCTACTTGCTCGCCGATTTATATTTATTTCTAGGTGAAATGATATACTTATTTTTTGGCACATTATATTCACATTATGTGTTTAGTTTAGTAAATATGTCCTATATTAAGAAGTAAATATATATTACAGAATTATGACGATAGATTGTAACTGAGAGCACGCAAAGCAAATCGATACGAATCAAAACAAAACAAAACAAAACAGAACAAAAAGACAGACACGCGTTAAAAAGTAAACAAATAAAATAACATAAAAAGTTAAATGATTGCGCGATTCAAAAGGTCGATGACGCGCTTTTTTTTTTTTTTTGTTTTTATTTCTGTTTTCGTCGTTGATTGATGGCGATCTGACCCAATTTCTGTTGGAGTATTGGTATAATTGTACATAACTGTACAATGAAAAAGCGCGTAGTTGAGAATGATTTTTGTTATTTGTTGTATTTTAGGTAAACAAGTAATGTAATTACTTATAAAAATGCAGCCAGAACGCGTTATGCGCAGACCAAACATCAGTGTGGAAAAGCACGCGATTTCGCGCACGCGCTCAAAAGAAAGAAATTTCCATTCAAAGCGAAAGTAAAAAAAAGCTAAAATGGCGTAATTTGATTTGACCGAAAGACAAGTATTTAATTGATACACAAAGCTCGTAAATGTCTCGTCGTCGTCTCTTCTCGCTGTATTGATATCTGCTTGTAACCCCATCGTGTTAATATGCCTTCTCATTTCGATACTCTCCAGATTCATGCTGGGTATGTGTTGATTGATATATGACCTTATTACTATCCTGAATACTAATTTTCCGTGTAGACAAGAAACTCCAGACTCAGCAACAAATGCCCGCGCTGTTCCTATTTACGCATCTACAGTACGGTTTCCTTCCATTTTTTCCATCTTCATCAGAAAACTAACTAAGTGGCTAATAGTCTTTCGTATTCAATGATTCGGCACATGGAGCTAGATTATTCGGCCTACAAGAAGCAGGCAATATATACTCCCGCATCGGAAATCCTACTGTAGCCGTATTTGAAAAGAGAATGGCCATGCTTGAAGGTGGTGTTGCTGCTGTTGCTGCTAGTTCAGGACAAGCTGCTCAGTTCATGTATGTGTTTCGCAGACTCTTTTCGATGAAATCAAAGCTAATTACCTTCTTTTTCTTTCGCGTAGGGCAATATCGGCTCTAGCTGAAGCAGGCGACAATATAATCTCCACATCATTTCTCTACGGTGGAACTTACAATCAGTTTAAAGTCTACTTTAAACGACTTGGAATCGAAACTAGATTCGTGTCAGGCGACCAAGCGGAGGATTTCGAGAAACTGATCGATGACAAGACAAAAGCTGTTTACATTGAAAGTATAGGAAACCCGAAATACAATGTTCCTGATTTTGAAAAAATCTCAGCTGTTGCACACAAACATGGTGTTCCATTAATTGTTGATAATACGTTTGGTGCAGGTGGATACCTCATCAACCCGATTCAACATGGAGCTGATATAGTAGTTCATTCTGCCACGAAATGGATAGGAGGTCATGGAACTACAATTGGAGGAGTCGTGATTGACAGTGGGAAATTTCCTTGGTCAAAGTATCCTGAGCGATTTCCTCAATACTCAAAGCCATCGGAAGGCTATCACGGGCTTGTGTTCTCTGAAGCATTAGGTGATGAAAACGCTTTTGCAGCACAACTTCGACTTGAAGTTTTAAGAGACGCAGGCGCTACTTTGAATCCTTTTGCTGCGTTTATGTTATTGCAAGGTTTAGAAACTCTCTCGTTGCGCGTCGATAGACATGTGTCTAATGCGATGGCCCTCGCTCAATATCTTGAAAAGTCACCATATGTATCCTGGGTATCTTACCCCGGACTTAAATCTCATCCATCTCACGCATTGGCAACTAAATACCTTCGAAATGGCTACGGCGCAGTTCTTTCATTCGGTGCCAAAGGCGGACCTGAAGCCGGTGCTCAAGTTACAGATAATCTCAAGCTTGCGTCGAATCTTGCAAATGTCGGAGATTTGAAGACATTAGTTATTGCACCATATTTCACTACTCATCAACAATTGACTGAAGAGGAAAAGACAGAAAGTGGAGTTACGGCAGATTTAATCAGAGTAGCTGTGGGAGCGGAGTTTATTGATGATATTATCGCGGATTTCGAACAGGCTTTTAAAGCCGTTGCAAATGGTATCACTGGATCAGCATGAGAAATTCTATAATTTTTTAGTGTTGGGAGAAATGTATATATGTATCGCTTTAGTATTTTAAATGTATGGTAAATTCTGCGCAACTTATCGCTTGCTGACTTGTCTTTATTACCACGGCCAGGCAGCATTTAACCAGTTTGAAATGGCAATTGGGGTAATTTATGCGTGTTTTTTCCAGTATTGTGTCGAAGCACGGCTGATTCAGAACTTGGAAATCGTAGGAGAAGTTCAAATTACTCTTGATCTTTAAATTGAATTTCTATCAATGGGAGTTGAATATTTGTTGTCTTGATGCCCAAAGTAGAGAAGTATGAACTCAATTGTAAACAAACCTACATCATTGAGTCAATTTCTATGGTGCGGAGCGGAAAGAAATGATGAGAGCAGAAACAAAAAAAAATTAAAAAAGGAGAGCTTTTAAAAGCATGATCTCGAATCAATTTAAAGCAAATGCAATTTAAAGCAAATGCGGATTGGTGTGGAAAAACGTATGATGAGGAAGAAACGACTGCGTTTGGAGTAAACGAACACACTTTGGTATTTTCTCATTCATCTTCTTCTACTACTTTTCCCGTTTTTTTCTGCTATTGGTTTATAATTGCGTATATGTTAATTGTGTGTCGTGTTTATGGGGTTAAAAAAGGCATTGACGATATACGATATAAATACCGTAACAGGTAGCTTATTGTTATCTCATCTCTGTTCGAGAGCTATTTTCTGGCAGCCATATTTAATATTTACTTTATTAGCTCTTCTCCGCTTCCCCGCCACTGTTCCACTATTTACCGTGTCTCCTCCGGCATATATCCATTTAATCATTCATATATCTCTTTTTGCGTCTAGAAATTTCACATGTATGTATGTTCGAATCTCTATTAAAGTTTAAGTTTGTTGAAGAGTTTTATTTTGGACGCTGAGGATGTTGAGCACACTCGACACTATCTCCGATCTCGTGCTTTTACTATTTGCCTTTATTCTAACCTCATCCTTCTTCTGTTCTTCCAGATTTTTAAGCAATTAGTTACAAGGAAGTAGGAGACTTTTGGATAACTGTATTTCCTCTGTCTTGCGTTACTGCGTTGTCCTCAATTCTTCCCCATTAGCAACGTTGACTTCAAAAACGACGGCTCCAGACGAGACAGACCGTCCCACCTTTGAGGTCATTATTCTGGTATTTTTATGTCTTGAGTTTACATTTGTAATATCTGTACTGACGTTCAATTACACTACAAGGGCGCCTCAGGTGGGCCACTAGAGTTTGGTCTCTCTGGACATCTTGTGAAATCATATTCGCAACCATGGGTGAAGAACTCTCTGGTAGCAATTGACGCTGGCACGTATATGTCTGGGATTAAACAGGCTATAAGATCAGACACTGTCAATTCACCATTCTCCTCCGGTGCTTCCACGACGAAATCAAATCCTTCCTCGTCAAATTTATCCGTGCAACATTTGGGAACGGGGGTTTTACCGTATACTTCGAAATTATCCAACTCGGCGTATGTTGCTAGAGAATTAGTCTCTGCCGTGTGCATCACGCATGCACATTTGGATCACTTGTCTGGGTTTGTGATCAACTCCTCTTGCTTCACTATTGACAATCCTAAAGCTCTTGTGGGGTTACCATGGGTTGTTGATTCGATTTTAAAGCATATATTCAATAATGTGATTTGGCCTAATTTGACGAATGAAGGGCAATATCCTATTGGTTTGATTACCTTACGAAGATTAGAGTCTGCTACACAGGCTGGCCAATGGACTGATCATGTTGAAGATAGTGAAGCGTATGAAGCTCGAGATCGTGGGGGTTCTGGAGATGAAGATGAGCTGATATCACCTATTGATGATTCTTTCGAAGATGAAGAGCTTTATGAGGCAATTGCTAATGGACTTGAAATTCGAGCTTACCCAATCACTCACGGCTGCGTTCATCATGTTGGGAAGACTGCGAGACCGTTTGAATCTTCAGCATTCTTTATAAGAGATATAGAAAGTGGGAAAGAAGTTTTAATGTTTGGAGACGTTGAACCGGATTCGATATCTATTGATCCAAGGAATAGACCTGTATGGGTTGCAGCAGCGAGGAAATTTGGTCGCAACAAATTATCGGCCATATTTATTGAATGCTCATATGCGTCAATCCAACCTGAGCATTCATTATTTGGGCATCTATCGCCACCGTTTTTAATCCAGGAATTAAAGATGTTTGCAAATCTTTTGAAATGTAATATGCCAGTTCAAGATATTGATAATGAAAGGAGTCCGCCGATCGATGCTACGAATAATGAAAGTATAAAAAGTGGGGCGGATTTATTTAAAGGCTTCGGATTCCAACAGAGCGACAGTTTATCTGCTAGTACCGGAACTTCATCACCTTTCACATCAGGTCCACCATCAACCCCTTTATCTGCTTCAGCATATGTCCCATTAAGTGTCCAACAAGAAGTTTTTAATACCCATTCACAATCTTCACAGCCATCAATACAGCATCACTATGGTCTTCCATATAGTTTACATCCACATCCTCATTACCATCACAATTCAAAGCATAAAGCAATGCAGCAATATTCACCAGCATCATCAAGACGTGCGTCAGCTGTCAGCGCAAGTAGTGTTGGCAGCACAGGAAGCATGAATTCCACGAGCTCTACACCATTTTTACAGGCACTAAATGATTTTAATGATAATGATGCACCAGTTGTATTTCTGAGGGATTCTCCATCTGTGCCAATTCCTAATACTTCAAGTACAAATTCTCCGATTCCTAGAAGAACAAGTTTATTAAGTTATCCCCCTGTTCAGAAGTCTAATACTCCGCCAACCTCATCAACGCCTCCCTCTCAAAAACTCTCTCAAAGAACATCTTCACAGCGCCAATCTTCCTTACCATCAGCGGGTCCATTAGCAGGTCTTGTAGTAGTTATAAATCACGTTAAAGGTTTAGTCGACGATGACCAAGTGATAGCAGCAGGGGGTGCGGAGTTACTTTCTAAACGATCAGCAGGTGGATTAGCACCAGCCGAAGAAATTATCTTGAATGAATTAGAAGCACTTTTAGCTGAAGAAGAGGATTTGGCGGGTCTTAAATTTGTAATGGCGAGAACGGGACAGAGTTTGGTGTTTTAAAGATCACTGTTTTCGATTTTATATTTTATTTAATGGTTTGTTTTCTTTTTTTCCGTTTCAGTTAATAGGGATAGTTGATACACACATATTTGTATATATATAGATTTAAATTGTAAGGTAGGAGTTGTAGATGAGATGCGTTTATATAAGTTATTAAGCAAATTACAACAAGCAAAAAAAAAAAAAAAAAAAGGAAAGGAAATGAAATGAAATGAAATGAAATGAAATGAAATGAGAATACGGCAGTAATTATCTATTGATCGGCCATTAGAAACGACTCATCGTAAATTATTTTGATAGCTAGGAGGAGGATGAGGAGCAGCAATATGTTCATAACTAGTTTCATCGTCGAAAGGATTTGACGTGTCATGCATTTCATACATTTCATTATGATTTGTTGTTGTTGTTGTATCATACGTTGCAAAAGCATTTGGACTTGATGAGTAAGGATTTGCTCCATACGGGCTAGTTCCATAACTACTGGATGAACCACCGCCATCAACTCTTGAATCGTAGTCATTGGCGTTAAATGCATCTTCATCATCTTCAGCAAGTATTGTAGTTCTGTTTCCTTTTTTAAATCTTGGGAATTTGTGCTTTAATGCGTCGAACGAAAATAAACTAGATCCAGGCATATAACGACCGGTTGTAGCATGAGTGTTTAAATTCTCGCGTCGGAAATTCCGATATAATCGAATTACATTGACGGTTGTTATGAAGAATAAAATTAGCTCAAAGAGTGAGAACCAAATAACAGCTTTTGTATGCGAATTGATTGAACCGCATGAAGCCGTATGAGATTTCGTCGAGTCACGAACTATCAATCTTGTACTTTCTGTTGTTGTTGCTGTTGATGTTGTTGAGGTTGTTGATTCCGATTCTTCACATCGAACGAAATCAAAATATTCTACTGTACAAGCTATAAATCCACAAAACCAAAATATATAAAGAATTACCTCAACTATCAGAACAGCAGCTCTGTTATGAAGTTGCGATAATATTTGAGGTGTTATAGTTTGATATATTAATCCTATAAACGTCGCTATAGTCTATATGTCCCGTTAAGTTTAGTACTTGATATTGGAATTACTGTCGCAAGACAGAGAGAAGAAGAACAAGACGTCATACCAAAAAAAGGAAATATCCAAATATGGGATAATAGTAATTTTCAACAAGCCATGCAGATAATCCAAGAACAATCAAATTAGATATTGATTGTGCAATACGTAGAATAAATACACCTGGTAATTCTCTGATATGATCCATTACCCCCATCTTTCCTTTTTTCTTCCTCTGTGGACCCCAAGATCAGATTAGTCCTATTTTTAATACTGTCTGTATCAAGACAACCAATAACAGAATCAGTCAAAGATACAGCTTAATTAAACACAGATTAAGCATCAAAAAGCACAACAAAAGTACAACTATTTAAACCTGTTTGTCAACCAAAAGTTTTGATCTCCGGATTTACCGTGAGGCGTCATGCGTATTTGTTGTTGCTGCGCCTCGGGTCCTCTCGCCTATGCGCCTCATTATGTCATTTCACTCCCTGAAATTAGTCATTCTGGCAGAACGCCCCGTTTGTCATTTACGCGTACTGAGAGCAGACTGAGAATGGAACAGACCGTAATGGAAGTTATTGAGAAATGAAGGGAATGGCAATGAGTTGCTTTAACTGTGTGACTTCTGATAGAGGAGAAGTATACTGTTTTCGCGCTCAATTAGTACAAATATAACTAAATGTAGCATATTACTGCTTTAGGGCATGAAAGTCCTCAACAAGTCATCATTGATGGCGAAACTATTGCAAAATCAACGTATATAATCTGCTGCGTGGGATTCATATTACTACTGCAGCTATTATACCACTAACGGGTGTTTTTTTTTTATATTGTTACGCACAGTGAACAGATAGGTGCGCTTTGCTCGTGATTGGCCTAGCAGCGGTGAATTCGCAAAGCAAGCTAGATTTCTTCGCCTTTACCGGTATTTGATGAAAGAAAGAAGGGGGCCGAGGTCTGTTTCATACAGCCTGTCTACTTTGGTACGGACATATTGTCATGTTGTTATATTAGACAGTATTTAAACATTTATTGCATAAATCTGAGCAATCAGCTACCCAATTGCAAGTAAAACACAACTCATCGCGAAAGAAAAGAAATAAAAAGCGTCTGTGGAGTGACTACTTGGTCTGTTACTTGGTCGAATTGGCCCCAACAGCAGGAGCTTGCGGTGCTGATGGAGTCTCGGTCATGACGGATCCGTTAGTAGCCTCGGCCTCAAGCTCACCTTTCTCGAGGTTGTCGGGCTGCTCGGCGCCGGTAGTAGCAGCACCGGCGCCAGACACATGGGCAGCTCTGTTTGCAGGAGAGTATATGGCGTCAGGCCCATTAAACAGAGGATAGCCAACAAGAGTGCCAGTAGCAACATAGAGTGCCCAGGTGACGGCACTGAATGCGACAGATGCCTTTGCAGTGCTGCAGTAGGAACCGCTGTAGACGTTTTGGGAGCAGTCAAATCCGCTCCATTCTACAGTCTGAGCAATGAACCCCGAGTACCAGAAAATTGCCGTAACGAGCTCGAGCGCGAAGGGAATCCAGGCGAGAGTGTAAGTGGTAGGCAGAGCAGGCAAGAGCTTCGGCTGGAGATAGAGCAGAAAGAACACGAGAAGCAGCGACCAGACGCCGCAAAAGACCAGGTAAGAAGTGGCCGAAAATGCGGTGGAGTTGGCGATAGTCGCGATAGCAAGGCTGAAGACGAGAGCAGCGAAGACTGCTTCTGCGATTCTGAGCCAGAAGAGATAGGCGGTCAAGCGGCAGCTACGATCCATATTTAAGAAGGAGAAAGGGTTTATTGGCTGTAGCAATGAAGAAGAGAAACCAGCGGGACCAGGTCTGTTTATATAGTGATCAAAGAGAAGGGGTACTCGTTCATTTCGCTCTGCCAAAGAGATATCGCGTTGATGTCTCTTCACGCACCTTTTTCACTGTTTTCTCTCTACCGCTTTGGGACTATCATACAATCATGTAACGCGTCTACTGCAGCAGCATTTACGTGCTTCTAATTACTCTTCTCTTCATATCACCCAGGCTACTTTCTCATATTCTCCTCGCAATGTAAGCGACGTTTCCGAGATCTGAGATGCCTCGTTGAGTTTAGCGTACGCCTTGGCCGCGCCTGTAAATATCTTATTGTACTACGTCATCTCATCATCTTTCGTCCCATATAGTATATGATTTGTGACTAGATGCTTCAGCAATGTATCAATTGTACGTCATCTGTTAAAACATCTGCAATCTAGACATGACGTGAACTAAAGTAGGACATATACAAAGAAGTAGCGGATACTGGCAGCCGTCTCTGTCTTCATTTTCAGTACAAACACCTCTGCTTACAGGAGTACCAGACCCTTTGCTTATATCAGCAGTTACAGGACCGCGGTTGCTCCGAAGGCTGGCTTCTCTTCGCAAACCCACCCACCTCAAAAAAAGGTACCTTTGCGGACACTTTGTGCTTGAAATCTCTTTTTTGCTCTTTTCTCAACTAGTTTTTGCTTTTGTCTTTTCTCAATGGGTATTGTGCTTGTTTTGTGAATAATTTTGCCTGCATTTGCCAGTGTTTTGACTTTTGTGGTTTCTGCTCTGTTCTTCTCCTGGCTTGTTCTCCTGCTCTTGATATCCCTCTGTAGCAGATCAAAAGCACCGGCACTGTTTGGCCTCTTTCTCTACAGCATTCAATCTGACCTTTCATCTTCCTTCAGACGACCACGACCAGCGGCCTTACTACGATCAAAGCTACAGCGGCAGAGATCAGTACGACGTGCGTGTGTTCCGCTGTTTCCTCCTTCTTCTCTTGACATATACTCACCTTCTTGCTCCAGTCCCGTGAACGCTCTCGCTCGCCTGCTCGGAGATATTCTCGCAGTCCATCGCCCAACAACAGACAGTCAAGCGTTCGCCAGCGCTCACCCACCGGCCATCGTTACGGCAATCAGGGAGACTTTTCCGGACCTCCTCAGCGCTCTTTTGGCAGAAGTATGCCTAATCCTGCAAATCAGGACCGCAGGGTCTACGTAGGCAATCTTCCTTATAACGTTAGATGGACTGATCTAAAAGATTACATGCGCAAAGGTGTGTTGCTTGATTGTATTCACTGTCATTTGACCGAGGGAACTTTTTTTTAATCTTACTTTGTCTTATAGCTGGTGATGTCGTCTTTGCTGATGTCCTCACTCTTCCTAGTGGTGCTTCAAAGGTATGTATATATATATATATATATATATATATTTCATTAGCATTACAACCAATGTAATACATTCTGATGTTGGTTTAGGGATGTGGAATCGTCGAATATGCCACACACGAGGAAGCTCAAAATGCTATCAGTTCACTTACAGGCCAGGAAATAAATGGTAGAAATATTTTCGTTCGAGAGGTACTTTCCTTGTTTTTGCAATAATATCTCACATGTCGCTGCCTGTGATTTGTCTACTGACGTAGTCTAGGACCGAGAAGCTGGAGGTCATGGACGCTCTAATCCTCGATTTGACAACCCAAGAGGAGGTTTCAGTGGACCACCACGAGGCGGATACGGCGGATACAACGGCCCACCGCCGCCTATCGGTGGTGGTGGAGGATACCAAGGCCAGTCAGCAGGCAATCAACTCTTTGTTGGAAATGTAAATAGGTTTCACTTTTGTTTTTTTGATTTTTTTTTGAGTTCTTTGAGTTCATTAAATTTTTTTTTTTTCTTTTTTCTTGATTTTTGGAGGAGATTCTCTGTTTTGATGATTTGAAGATTTGATTTGATACTAATTTATGGGATAATTAAGTTACCTTTCAATGTCGGATGGCAGGATTTGAAGGATTTATTTAGACAAGCCGGAAACGTTACTCGCGCAGACGTTCGAATGACTATGGATGGTCAATCAAAGGGTTCAGGCGTAGTTGCGTTTGAAACTCGCGAAGATGCGCAGAATGCCATTCAAAGATTCAACGGTTACGATTTCCAAGGTCAATCTCTCGTCGTGCGAGAAGATCGTTACGCCCGTCCTCCTCCTCCTATGGGTGGTGGTTATGGCGGTGGCTTCCGTGGTGGGTTCAGAGGTGGATTTAGGGGTGGAATGAGAGGTGGTTATGGCGGAGATCGTGGTGGATTCCAAAATTCTTATGATAGATCTCGTAATCCTCCTCCTCCACCTAACGAATTCACCGATGGAGCTACTAGTAACGGTACCCCTAGCAACACCATTTTCGTCGGAAACGTACGTGTATAAATAACTATCAACATTTGAGTCTTCATAATTTGCTAACAGTCTACTAGCTTCCTTGGTCGACTAGTAACGATGATTTAATAGAACTTTTCCAAACTATCGGTAAAGTTATACGTGCTGAAGTTCAGTTTGAGTCAACTGGTCGCTCAAAGGGTTCTGGCGTTGTTGAATTTGAAAATCAAGATTTGGCTGATATCGCTATTCAAAAATTCTCAGGTTACGTCTACGGTAACAGGTAAATTTCCCCCCCCCCCAACAACCTATGAATATAAAAGGTCTAAACCCGAAAAAAAAAACTAACAATTTTGGAATAAACAGAGCATTGGGTCTTTCATACGTTCGTTATGAAACAAATCAATTACCATTACAACCTATAAACGCACCAAATGCAATCGATCTTACACCAGTTGAAGATGAACAACAAATGGTAGATGAGCCTGAAGCTCCTCCTACACCAGCTGCTGACGAATCTATGATGTAAAATTTATTTGGTGCTGTTTTATTAGTTTTTTAAGCATGAAAAAAAAAAAGAAAAATTGTTGTTTTTTGTATTATAACTGCAACTCTATCTTTTCATTTGCTTTTGCTTGATTTTTGTTTTTTAAATTGTTTTTTTATTGTTATATTATTATTATTGTTTCACTATTATGATCCTAAGATTCTCATTGTTTATTTGCAATTATTCTTGATATGTTCTTAACTTTATTCAATTTGATATTTACGTAAGTACTTTAAAATTCAATTATAAGGTATTTCACAAAGTCTTCTACCCTTTCTTAAATTTTTTTGACTGAATTAAATTCATAAATTTTGGCTCAAACTGTAGGGTTAACTACACTAGTTTCATTCTACATTAACTTGCAAAACAAAAATATACATGTATATAGATACAGTAATTACTACAATTGCCTGTTCATATAGACAGAATAGAATGCAGGGCGAACCGGAATTGGGTATTGGCTACTCATTTCATTAGATTTGGGAGAAGTGAGCCTCACTGGGAATTTAAAAAAAAAATAAATTGTAATCTCGGCACATTGTAAAATGAGTATTTGTTTTCTTGCGCATTTACATTGATGAATAAATTGCAATCACT
This sequence comes from Myxozyma vanderwaltii, assembly GCA_030556335.1. Classification (NCBI taxonomy): domain Eukaryota; kingdom Fungi; phylum Ascomycota; class Lipomycetes; order Lipomycetales; family Lipomycetaceae; genus Myxozyma; species Myxozyma vanderwaltii. The sequence goes on along the minus strand of JAKTPV010000063.1, from coordinate 74,934 downwards.
AGACTATTCAAGTTTTATTTCTTGGATTATTGGTTTATCAAGGAAAGAAAAATAGTATCGACAGGGGATTCAAAGTTCCATTGGAGCGCCTTATATATATAGAAAGTGAGATGAGAGGTAATCGAAAATTGCAGAATTTATATATTAGGAAATGATACTAGATATTTAAAAAAGACGGAATTTATCTTTGATTTTATTTTATTTTATTTTATTTTTTTTCAATGCGAGTAAATATACCTAATAATTATCTACTTCAAAGAAGTTTTTACATTTCTCCAATAATCAAGTTACATCTAAACAAAAAGGTTTGGTATACTACTACTAGTACCAACAACAGTGGTGATAATTCAAAGAGAAATATACAAAATGAGAGACAAATTCTAAGAAGCATACCTCTGCCATCACGGAAATCTCGACAAGTTCAAGTTTTATCTGATAATGAGAGGGACATTGAAAATTTGCTGGTAAATGCAGGTCGACAAATTGAAAAGAGAGCGAGATATTTTAAATATTCTAAACCTGAGTATTATGATCCTAAAGAAGAACATATCGTAGTTCGGATTGTTGGAGGGTGGGTTAGAGACAAGGTATAATATCCCCAATTTGGCAATTCTTTCTTTGGTTTCTTTTTCGAAAACTAACGATCAGTCTGTGATGATTTATTAGTTATTAAATCGTACGCCACGAGACATTGATATTTTAATAGATGGAACTACAAGTTCCAAATTTGCCTATCACGTTCGAAAATATGTTACTGAACATAAACTTGGGGATATTGCATTTGAAAAATATTATGTTCAAAATAGGAATCATGGTTTAAAACGGTATACTGAAAGTGTATCTGGTTATATGTATGGTGTTTTAGTTGAGATTTCAGATTTTAGAAGCGATATAGACGCTGATTATATGGTAAGTTATTCTTTTTTTTTCCAGTGTGAAAAGAGAGAAAAGGTATAAGATTTATTAAATTTATGAAAAATAGAATTTGAAATCTGAAATTATCGATGCTTCTTTACGTGAAGCGACTATAAACTCTTTATTTTACAATCTACGCACAAAGAAAATTGAAGATTTCACAGGAAAAGGTTTACAAGATTTACGTGATGAAATAATTCGAACACCACTTGAACCCTTTGAAACTCTTAATGAGCGTCCATTTCGAGCTTTGAGATTAATTCGATTTGCTGCTCAACTTGGATTTGACATTGATAATGATACTTTGAATGCTATTAAATCCCCTATTATCCAAGTAGGTTTTTTATAATGCGCTAGTGGGATGTTGTTAATGTGATTAACTGTGGTTTTTAGAAAGCTTTTGATATGGAACCTGGATCTAAAAAAGGGTTTGAATTAGATAGAATATTATGCTGTTAGTTCCCTCTTATTTCTATTCAAAGAGAAAGGCTAATTATTTTATAGCTGAAAATCCTCGTCAGGGATTATTACATATTGACGTTACTTCCCTTGCAAAATCAATTTTTTGTCCAAAAGAGCTTGTTGATCCCAATTCTTATAAATCTGAAATTTTACCTTTAATGGTAATAATAGATGATTTATTTCAACACTCTCGAGATTCAATCTTGACTTTTGAGCAAATAAACAATGTTTCACTAATGAAGATAATTTATTTGTTTACGACAGTTTGCCAATATAAAGGTCAAGAACATCGAACTAGTGGAAAGGGAAAACTTCAATATTTAAGTCTGTTGATTGTTAAAGATACCATCAAGTTGTCACTTAATGTTGCTAGAGCTGTTAGTAAAGTAACCGAACATTGCGACTGGATAAGGTCTGTGGTGAATGATGATGAATTTCACAGAGATAGAATCGGTAAGGGCACTAACCCGTTATTATAGTAATTGCTAATTGCTAATTTTCCTTTCTTTCTTTCTATATAGGAATGTTAATTCGATCGTGTGGAGAAAATTGGAGAATAGCGGTTTTTTGTTCGTTATGCTTAGATCTTCTGGAGGCTAATGATACGAAATACAAAAACCCAGAATATTTACAAACAAGGGTATCTCAAATTCTAAGCAACCGCAAAGCAGAATCAAAGGAACTTGGAAATCTGTCGCAAACAATCAAAGATGATAATACGCAAAGCATTATTAATCGATACCATGATCTTATACGCTACGTTGAACGTCATAATCTTGAAACTGCGAAAACTTTAAATCCATTGATTGATGGAAATCGTCTTGTTGAACTCTTTGATTTACAACCAGGAAAATGGATTCATGCAGTGAATATTCAGTTATTAAAATGGCAATTGAATAATCCGGAGGGGACAATTGATCAATGTGAGCAATATGCCTTATCTTTGAAAACCGCAGTTGTAAATGAAGAACTTGCGTACAGCGAAGACGATCTCTGTCCTAAGGGTGGTTAACAGGAAAAAATGGGAAAAGGAAATGAGCAAGTGGAGGTTGAAAAGTATGAAAGAATCACTTTTATGTATATATGTGTATCATAATTTTCTAATGGTAAATTTAATTGTTCTTTATTTGTACAAAGCCTTGCAGTATTTTATTGATTTTACTATTCTTGTTAATAATAATCCAGCCCAGAGTCATAACCTTAGAAAGATATTATGTAATTATATATTTTGAGTTCAAATCCAAACTTTATTAAACCCTGAAAAGGCAAAGGGCCGTAAAAAAGCGCCACTTCTGCGTCCGCGGTCTTGCAGTACCATTTTCTATCTTTTACCAGTTTTTTAATATTACGGTTTGTTAAAAAAGAGGTTGAATATTTGTGGTTCGCAGACGTGGTTTTAATTGATAGCTGAGGAATTGCTTTTGTTGGGGTGGAGGCCTTTTTCTTTTCATGATTCCAATTGAGTGATTGATTAACGTGAGGAAATTGAGATAACTTTTTGAGATTATACCATTTTGCTCTTTCTTGTGTTGTTCACAACGAAAGATTGCTTTTTCAAGATTCTTGTTTCTACGATAAGATATTTTGTGTTGTCAGAAGAAGAGTCTGGATTTTAATTAGTTTGTTGCTTTTTACGTGTTCTTGACAATTGCTGGTTACAAGTAGTTGGTTATTTGTATGAGTTTTATTGAAAGATTAGGATATAACTGATAAGAGAATGAGTTCATCAAGGTTAGTTTTTCATATGATTGTTATTACAAAACGGAATTGCGTTAATCAATTACGGCAAAAATATCAATTAATGCTTTTACTAACGAGCATTCTAAAAAAATAAAAAGGTTTGGAGGTTCATCCCTTCATCAACGAGACGCGCGTACTCAATTATTCGATGGTTTTAACAGTCCATCACAATCCCCACGACCTACTTCACCTGGGTTTCGATCTGCTACAGCGAATGCGAGAGGTCAATATTCTGACCAAGTAATGTCTGGTCTTGAATCTCAGAATGAAAATGAACTTGAAGGGTTAACTGCGAGAGTTAGAATGCTGAAAGATGTATGTTTGTTGCTCTCAGTTTTCTTTTTTTTATTTTTTTTTTTCGGGATGACTTTGATGGGCTAAAGCTAATATAAAACTGTTAGATAACTGTGAAAATTGGTGAAGAAGTTCGAGATTCATCGAAGTTTATGGGTTCTCTGGTACGGTCATTTTTTCTACCATTTGGTTCAACATCAAACCGATTTTTTAATATTTTTTTCAAATGTAGGAAGATGGGTTTGATAACACCCGGATACGACTAAAAGGAACATACAAGCGAATGATGAGAATGGCTGAACGATCAGGTGTTGGTTGGCGTGCGTGGGTTGGATTTTTCTTTTTCATTTTCTTGATTTTTGTTTGGGTTTGGAGGTTTTAAATATATCTGCACGTCATCTGGAGGGGTTTAATATTGTGTGGTTGTCAATCATTCTGGTTTATTGTTGAATTGGCTAACTGTTTCTTTTGAGTTTGTTGATTAGAAGCCTTAGTTGATTGCTGTTTTGCATTTCTTGCCGTTTTGCATTTCTTGCCGGTGACTTTGCGTTATATATATATATATATATAGTAAAGATTCCTTTATTATTCAGAAGTTTTTTTTCTGTTAGATACTTGTTTCGCACCGTCTTTCTCTTCTCTTTTTTATTTGTAATTTTTTATGGAATGCAGGCGTGTGTTGATGATCAAGTTTCATGAGCTCGGGTTTAATTCTCTTTTTCTTTTCTTTTTTTCTATAGTCAATCATTCAGTGATTAAAGATTGGTGATGATTTACAGTTGTATGCGATTTCTTTCTGCACCTGCGGTTCAGAATAATGAAATATAACCGGGATGGGTAGTTTATTTGTGCACTGGGCGAGTAAGAAGCTTAAAAGAGGCGCAGGCGAGTGAGCCGCTTTGCGATGATTCGGGCAGCAACGAGTGATTAGTACGTCGTCTGCATAGCAGGAATTCACATAACTTCAATGGAAAACAGAGCTAGAATGACAAGGAAAAGAGAGTGAGGAAGATGAAGATGAAGAAGATACAAAAAGACAAGCGGGAGTAGAGAGACAACCTATTTTGGCTAGATGTAAACAACAGAGATGCTTCAGCCGCGCGCAGATGAGCGAGCCACACACAAACCGGCAAATGGCTGACAAAGCCACCGCACGTAAGAGCAAAGTCTGAAATCAACAACTTCTAAAAAAACTGCCTTTGCTCGCTTTTCCTGCATTCTGTCTTTTTGTTGTTGTTTCCAGTACAGTATTTTGAAAACATTGCCGTGGATTTGCTGACTGGCTGCTGAGTAATCAGGACTGTTTGGGTTGCTGCTTTCGCGTGCCTCTGTCAACTGTAGAGTATAATAATGGCTGAGCAACATCAATTCAAATGGGGTATTTGCAACGCGACTTTTTGCTTATTATTACTGTATTCTAACTGAAATATAGCCTCCAATGACTTTGACGACAATGAGTTTCTTGCCTTTGGCGCGCAGCACGCTCCTCATCTCTTTGGACCACCATTCGTGTTGGACAATCGTCCGCTCAGCGCGAGTTTCAATGACCTATCTTTGAACGACCAGCAGTTCCAAGCAGACGCTTCTGTTCAACAGCGACTACCCCGGGCAAGGCCAAAAAGCGCTCTTCTAGACATAAATTACCAACCGCATAGGCAGCTGTCAGGCAGCAAACCAGGTGACTTGATCAGAGTTGGCTCACCTGCCGGTCCCAGACCTGCTTCTCGCTCAGTCTCCGCGTCTCCTACATTCTCACAAATTCCGCAATACAAACCACAGCCTCCGCTTCCTCATGAAATTGGCATAGGGAACAGCGGAAGCGGGTTCATTCCTGAACCTGATTGCTTGATGGTGTATACACCTGGTGTACCACTCCCGCCTTCATTCGCGATGGAAATCCGCGATCTCAAAAATGACTTTTATACTGTATTGCCATCCTCTGATTTCAAGACAAAGCTATCTTGGATTTTAAGAGTATATCGTTTAAGAGACTCTTCGTTTGCTTATTTCTCACACTGTGATCATCGGATAGTAGCAAGTGCAGATGAGTTACTTGCGACTCTACCAGAGGACGAGCTACCTGAACTCGTGTATTACAGAGGTTTATGGAGCGAGGATGGTAAGAACGGGATGCCGAAAGATTATTCTAGAGCTCTGGAATATTACCAGCTTGCTATTGACCGAGGATACAAACGTGCTTATTATCGTATTGGGCTTCATGTATGTACTTTATCTGTTGCTTGTGGATGAGCGTATTTGACTGGTTCTTTTAGTATAAACATTTGGGATATTTGAAAGCCATTGATATGTTTAAAGCTGGTGCTAGTTCAGGTGATGCTGGGTGTTGCTATGTAAGATATATTCCCACAGCATTAATTATTGTCTTCATGCGACTAATATTAGACTAGGAACTGGCAAAATTCTATCATAAAGATTCAAATAAACATTATGATATTAATCAAACATATGAATATCTTAGAATTGCAGCAGAAAACGCTGATTTTGACGTAGCCGAGCCTGCGTGGGTTTACGGATCTCTGCTTATTGGGGAAAACTATTTGTGGCTCGATAGATGGATGATGAACATATCTGTCGGAAGGCAGTTCCTTGAGAAAGCTGCCATCTTAGGAGATTCTGTATGTTTATCTCAATTACATCTGCGAGGTTGTTATGCTAACGATATTATAGAACGCACTAGTTCGACTGGGAATAGCGTGGGAAGAAGGAGATTTAGGTTGTGTATACAACCCACCAATTTCACTCCATTATTTCGCAGTAGCCAGTCGTTATAAATCTCCAGATGGGTATTTAGGAGAAAGTTCTTGGTTTTTTAATGGAGATGAGGATTGGAATCTTCGTCCTAATCAAAGTTTGGCAGTTATTTTTGCCGGTAGAGCTTGTGAAAGAGGGAACGTTAGTGCGTATTTTCCTTTTGGATATTTCAACGAGAAAGGAATTTGCATGCCACAGGATTTAGACGAAGCAAAGCGTTTATATAATTCTGGTGCACGATGCGGTGATTTGAATTGTGTTGCGCGATTAAAACTTTTATCTCCTGATAAAGAGTTTTCTGAAGCTTATTATGAAGATATCTTACAGAGACAACGAGAGCTTATACCGTCAAAGTCACTGTTCCGCTGGCGGGATCGAACTTCGTGTATCGCACCTCCTCCAGTTCCAACTGCTGTCCCACCTATTGAACCTATAGGACGGGCTGTACCTGAGGCTCGCTTTATAAGAACGCCCAGGACTTCAGAGAAAATAAACACAGCTGTCGGACATGACGGATCACAACTGTATTGCTGGGCTAAAGATTGCCCACCTGCACTACGGGTTTCGCAATCTCCTTCTCGCGATGGGATTCATCATACTGCTCCTCAAAAGCGAAGTGTCTCGGAAATCCCACTTGGACAAGAAGCTAATCAAGTTCAAAACTTTTCGGCTGTACCTATACATTCAAGTCCGCGATCTTCTCCTGAAAACCGCAATCGGCTATCAACTGAAAGTCCTTATAGATCACCCGAGCTTCTACCTTCATCTGAACGGATACCTGCATCTGCACAAAGAAGTAAAAATCTTTCTAGATCTCCCAATTCAAGGTCCCCTTTACGACATGGTATCCAACCTACCAATTCTCCAACACCTGAACCTTTATCACTCAACTATCCGATTTTACAACCTCCACTAAACAATGAAGGCAGCTCCTCCTACGTGAAGTCAGCCCGTCGAGATTGTATGCCGCTTCAATCACATTCAGATACATTCTCTCGAGCATCATCAGGCTTCAGTACAGGTTCATCACAAATGTCAGCACGGCAATCTCTAGTCTCGGAAATCTCGGCTGCTCCCTCAAGTATCTCAAGTTCTTCGGGAACGGAACGATTAAAACAATCGTCTCCTTCTGCGGCAGTAAAGGATAACTCGGCTGTGGAGAAAGTATTCGCTGCACCTGGCCCGTCAAAGAAAAAGTTTGCTCCGCAGACTTTTGAAGAAATGGGTATTCCGAAAATTAAAAAGGACGGGAGTGAAGATTGTATTGTAATGTAAAGTAGTGCAATGGAAACGTAGTAGTGTGGTCCATTTTTATCTTGGTATTGTAAAATTTTTTTTTTTTTTGTTTTGTTTACAGGAGTTTTGATAATGCGTTAAGTGTGTAAGAGTGAAGTGAATTGCAGGTCGAGATGGGATGTACTATCAATTTAATATTTAATTTCTATTTACAGTTGGTGTTTTTATCGTGTAAACCGTTAAATGTAAGGGTAATAGCATTTGCTAAAAATACAAAAAAAAGCTGATTCTTTTATAAAGTATAACGAATATCAATCTGTGGGTTTTCAACTCGCGGTTTGTTTACTTTCTCACGTGATTCAACGTGTGAGTGAGACGCGTTTGCAAATGGGACTGAGGATAGATTAGTTCTGTTGGAAATTGACTGATCTAGTTTTTTTGTATATTTTGTCTTTTTGCTTTGTGAAATTTTGGTGGTGTTTGGAAAAAATATATTAAGTTTATATTCTCTTCGTTTTCTTATTCTTACTCTTATTCTCTTTCTTCTTCTGTTACGTTTCAAAGTAAAATTTAATTAGCGGATATAAAATAATTGGAAACAGGACGGATTTATAAATCGACGAATCCGAGTTCAAAATATGTATTTGTTTAAAATTCCAATTTATTTTACACCGGATTTGAGTTGGATGACCCAAGACTTTTTGAGGAAATTAGAACATTGCATGCTATGTTTTAATATCTCACCATTATTGATACCGTTCGTTTGGGTTACTGGATTACTTCCTCATACATTTTCGTTGCTTTTGATTTGTTTCTATGGAGCGCCGTTTACTAATACTCTTCCAAGGCTTAATTTTCAAGGTGAGATGTTTATTTAAATATAGGGAAGGGGAAGTGGGGGGTTTTTGTGTTTCTGTTTGGTGTAGGAGTTAATGAAGTGAAATTGATAGATCTTGATAAAAAAGGCATTCCTGAGTCAATTCAAAAACTCGCGTTAAGATGTCAAGGAGCCCATCGAAATGGTCATGAATGTTTCCCACTTTTTGTGGGTGCAGTCGTAAGTGTTTATTTCTTCTCTCTTCTCTCTCTCTCTCTCTCTCTCTCTCTCTCTCTCTCTCTCTTGTTCATCCCTCATATCAAATTTGTATATGAAAAACATGGTACTTATTATTACATACATGTCGAATCTAGCTTACTATGAATATGAGCTCGCTATCCTTCTTTCGACAGAATTTATACGCTGTCTCGTATGCTACTAATCGGATTATATTTAACTGTTTATATATTTTTGTATCTTCAGAAAAGCAAGTTATAGAACCCCCTTTTTTTTCTTTCTTTTTTTTATATCCTTCCCTTTCTTTTATTTGATTTTGCTTCTTAATGATGTATAGGTTTCTTTCATGCTAACAATTTTCCCTGATTTGCTTTCATTCGTATAGAATCAGCTTGTTCAGATCGTTAACTTGGAATATCGGGAATATTATCGCGTTTTCAATGATTATCGATAGCGTTGTCGCAAATATGAGCTTTTAATTCTGTATTGACGAAAAAGATTTTTTCTTCCAGTTGATAATTTTGCTTGAAGAATATCTTACAATCAGAAACTGTGAAAACATTTCAATCGAGGAAGAACGGTCTGTAAATCTGACTGTTGGTATTATGTCTGTACCGAGATTGTTCAGAATCTCTCGAGTTTCAGGAAATAAATTAGATAGCAAGTGTATTTGCTATATGACAGAAAAAAGCTCTACTACACTAAAAAAAATGGACTGATTTAATTTTTAGCTAGCAAGCACAATGATCAATCCATCTAGGAAATGCAATAGCATCTCTAATATTATATACCCCACCTAAATAACAGATCAATCTTTCGAAGCCCATACCAAATCCTCCATGAGGTACACTGCCCCATTTCCGAAGATCTAGGTACCAATTTAAAGCAGACATATCCATCCCAGAAGCATTGATAGCGTTATTTAAACGTTCGAGGTTATACTCTCGAAGACTTCCACCGACTAGTTCGCCCATATCTGGAACTAAAAGGTCGAAACACTCAACTGTAGATCCATTCGACCCTTCAGTTGGTAGCATATAAAAAGGTTTCATGTGGGAAGGATAATTTGTAACGAAAATAGGCCCATTTGCATAATGTTTAGCTAACCATTTTTCATGTTCAGATTTTAAACTCTCGCCATCTTCAACTTGATATTGGAATTGAGCAGTTCCTTCTTTCACTGCTAATTGTAATATTTCAATAGCTTGAGAATAAGTTATTCTCTTCCAGGCTGAATCATTTGAGATAAAACTTTCCCAACGTTGAATCACATCATTTGCAGAACAAGTTTCTTCTTCATCTTCACCTTCATTTGATTTAATTTTTTGCTGTTGATACATAGTTTTTAGTTCGACGATTTTATCCAAAACTCCATCGGTTTTTAAATTCAAAACACAAGTTCGAATCATGCCTTCAACTATACTCATAATATGCTCCAACTTATCTGCAAAGGCAACTTCAGCTTCCAACATCCAAAATTCCGAAAGATGACGACTTGTTGTTGATTCTTCGGCTCTAAATGCTGGCGTGAGTGTCCACACTCTTGATAATCCCATCATTAAAGCTTCCAAGTGTAATTGTGTAGAAACTGTTAAATACGCTTGATCAGCAAAAAATTTCTTGCCTGGAGAATTAGCAGTAGCTGGAACGTCGTTTGAAGAAGTAATTGAAAAGACTTCACCTGCACCTTCGCAATCTGATGATGTGATTAACGGAGGATGTGTTTGTGTGAATCCGTTTTTTCTAAAATACGCAGATAATTCCGATAATGCATCAGAGCGTAAGCGCATCACATTGGCATTCAACCGAGTTCGAAATCTTAATGCAGGATGCTCGCGACGAAGATACTCCTGAGTCATGAATTTCTTTTGCAGAGGGTAGGATTCTTCTGGATTAGCATAACCACCGAGAATTGTTACTGGTGTTGAAATTGTTAGTTCGAACGGGTCGACTCGAGATGGTGAGGATACTAGAGTTCCAGTTGCTTTGATTGAGATTCCAGTTTTCAATCTATATTGGTAATTTAGCCAACTCTAAATTGTTCAATTATAGCAATTAAAAAATAGATCACATACTCGGATGCAAAGTTTGGATCAGTAAATACTAACTGCATCATTTGATCACTTGAACCATCCATAACCTGCGCAAAAGCAATCTTCCTTTGCTTTCGAACACTTCGAATCCATCCGTAAATAGTAACTGAATTTCCCTCATGCAATTCTCCTTTTATTGCTTTAGTTAAGATTGTATTAACTGTATCTGGTAATTTTATTAAAGATTGAGGTAATGCTGCTGTATTTGCTAATGTTCGCCTGACGGATGATATGGACTGAGGAGATGTTGAGTTGTAAATTCCATTACGTTGCAATAACACTCTGTGACTTGCGGATAAAAGTACTTTTCGACCAAGTCCTCTACTAAATAATCTCCGACTAAACATCACAACTGATTTATTATAAAGCGGGAATACGTTTGTTACTTGAAAAAAAATAGGAAGGTGGGAATGATGAGCCATTCGGGAAGGAAGACAAACTTTGTATTTAAGAGAAAACCCCTGAATTTTGATTCCGAAACTTTTTGTGCAAGTCTAATTACAACATTATAATATTTCTTTCTCATGGATTTATTCATATCATATTCAATTATTACCATACAAATTGTCATAGACTCTCAAGAATGCCCACCATCCATTGTAAGCATGTCCAAAGATCCACTACCAGTTCTCGTCAATTTCTTCCATTTATACCTGCACTGAATTCGTGATCGAATACCGCCCATTTTCTCAGATACAACAGTCCAGTTGATTTCTGCATTAGGTTGCATATACCTAATTTCATTAACAATTTCCACCAATTTCCCTTCTTCATCTAGACTCCACTTATTCTGACCTCGACTAGTTCCACATTTTACATAATTCCTCCATCGATCGCGACAATCTTCTGGCATTCTTCCAATATGCTTTCCTATAACTTTCCATCGTGCACCAAATTCTTCCGCTAATTGTCGTAACTGCTCATCTTCTTCTGGTGTCCATTTTCCTCGCTGTTCGTAAGGATGGTATTTTCGTCGAACGTGCTTATATACACTTGCTCGTGTTCGATGGGGAAGTGCATTCGTTACCGCGTCCCAGAAATTGTCTTTCTTGCGCTCATTGGCCCATACTCGACGACATAAACCTTCGTGATCAAGATCATGCTCGCGACCATACTCGTGCATAAAGGCCTCCAGAGCAAGAGTTTCCACAGTTGTAAACGACCCTCCATTAACGGGCGCACCAGGAACATTATTGTGTGCGGTTTGTTGAGGAATTTGTTGCTGAGAGCGTAAATCATTGTCGTCTTGCATTATATTTAAAGGCGCAGATCCATCGTCTCGTTGATCCGCTACGCTCATATGATGACGACGCGCTTTTGCAAGTGCATCGTTCATTGAATTCCGCTTTCGTTTCTTGGGATGATCACTTGTATCACCAGGAGCATGTTCTGAACCCTGCGTATCGCGTGAGGCTAAAGATGCAGTAACGGCCGCAGTAGCAGCTGCAACAGCATCTTGATCTTCTTCAGACATTAATATTCCTTGTTCATTAGAAATTGGAATTCCCATCGACGCAGAGCTTGAACCACCAGATTTAAACGAATTTGCTAGTTGTCCCAAAACACCTGGCAGAGAAGCAAATCGACTAGAAGTAGAAGTGCCGGTAGAAGTGATATTTTGCGAATTTGAGTCGCGGGGATGCGCTCGGGATTTCTTTGTTCGGGAATCTGACGGTTTGCTGATATTTGCGAGTTGAGGATCAAGTACATCACCATGACCATACGACAGAAATTCATTAGAGCTAAACCCCTGCTGTACTAAATTTTCTTCATCCGCATCTTGTCCATTCTCTTCATTTATAGAATTTCTATCCACTTTATGCGAGGAGCGATTCGCAGAGGTTTTATCAGTCGTAGCAGTTGCTGGTGAGTTTGTCTTCGAGGTATCATTCAAAGTGTTTGCTGTATGTTTCTTTGATCGCTTAGAAGAGCGAATACCAGATTCACGCGTAGGTGTGCTTGTATTAAAAGCCGAAGTTGAATTGAAATTATCCAAGGCATCCATTATGTGACAGTTAAAAATAACACCATAAATTGGAAGTTGACGATTGTTTCGAGAGATGTGATTGGAATAACACCAAGTCCGAGCTTACAAATATCTTATATAGAGCAGATTAGTAATTATTTCAACGAACACCGAATAAACATAGAAATGAAAAAAAGAAACCCAACTTACATATTTATTAAGAAAGTATTGAGTAAACTCGACAAAAGCAAAGTTATCAGAATTTTGCCACTCTTTGGAAATTTAACAATGTAAATAAATCAACTTATTCACAATTACAAATCAACAGTAAATATCTCTTTATTTCTGTTGTTTTCGAAACAGTAAACAAATAACAACAATAAAAAATATTAGACGCGTCGCAGAGTAATAAAAATAAAAATGATTCAAGGAGGGTAATATTGGAAAAAAGGACGGGTAAATTTCTCTTTTCTTGCTCGCGCTGTGATCGAAGGCTGAGTTTCGGCTAACAAGAAATATTGGGCAAGGGTTGAATAGAGTTTGTTACGCGTAAACAAAGACGCCGAGACGCGCAATTTGTGTGTTGATTGGTCGTCATATTGGAATTAGATGTGTAATATATATCATGACTTCTTCTTTTGACAAGCAGTTTATAGAGTTGTTCACAATAAGCAAAGAACTGAAACGATGGACTCCAAGTTCATTAGCTAGCTCGGCTCTAACAGACCGTTCAGTTACAAATTTATTTTCAAATGATGATAATAATCTTGCTTTAAAGAAGTCTTCAACTATTAAATCCACACAATCTCAAGGACATGCCAACAGCAAGCGAAAGCGCAAGGTAGACCATCATGCAGATAAACTGAACTGGACCGCAGAAGACCTTGCTACGATATCTTTAATTGAAAAGCTAGTACATAAAGAATCAACAACATCATCAAAAACTCGCGAATCTTATCGGCGGCAATTGACAAACGTTCTAATGCCAGAGCGGAATTACGAAGTTGTACAGGCAATGCTATCAAAATCTCAAACTGGTGCAACGTCGAAGACTGAAGCGTTGAATAATCCTAGAGGAGCCAAGTTAAAGCTCTTAATTGAAGCAGAGACCGAAGCAACTCAAAACAGCATAGAAGACGAAAAGAAATCAAATGAGTATCTCATCAACGAGGATACTTCTGAGGAGGACAATCGAGCTTTAGAACAGAAAAGAAAAAGCTTGGACGCTTTGCTTGGATTAATAGACAAATCTAAAGATAGCGATGACGCCGAGATAGAAGAGGGGGAAGAAAAGGAGTTGAGAATCAAACGATCACGATTGGATGATATGCTACAGCAAATGAACAAGAGTCCGTATCTATGCTAATCAAACCCTTTCCACATTTCTTCATTGTTGGAAGTCATTTGATTACTTGCCTTTGGACTCTTTTATATCATATTACTGCTGTAACTACGTCACTATGAGTGTCACTTTAAGCGGTCAATTAGATTGGTGATGAAAGAGCAATCTAGTGGTGCTGCGTGTGAAGACAAACAGTCTCACACTTTATTATTTTTTCTTTGCTAAATGTGGCTATTTTTAACTACATTTTTGCACTTTCCAGGCATTGTAGTGTGGCTATTTACAAGGAATAGTTGATGATTGCTCGCCATGGACTTTGGCAGAGGAGCAGCGCGCCAGATTCTACTGCCCCTAAGGAGTTTTCTACAAACTAATTGAACTCGTCAAGCCGTTGCTGGCTGCCAAAATGTTTTGTCTGTACGGGCCTGCTACGCCATGTCTATTCTATTCTATTCCAACTATCCTGCTGGTGTCATAGTTATTGTAAATCAATACCAGGTGCCGTAAGTTCGCTATTTCGCTATTTAGGTAAAAAGCTTTCCAGTCAAGTGACGGGGACTAAATAAATGTGAGCACTTTATGCTCGAGAACGATGCTTTGAAATCAGACTTGTGCAGCCGGACGAGAGGCATACATAACATCAGTGTAAAACTGGAATGACATCATGACTGGAATATATATTTGTTTGTTCAAGGTAATTCTGAATAAACAGCCAGGGTTCTCAAAAGTCCTTATCTGATTTGTTGAAAAGGAAAGGTAGATGCCATAAGAGATGGATTTACATACTCGAACGAGAGTAAGTGTCTGAAGGAAGAATGTATGAAATATTTAGCAGAAATACTGTCAATATAACAGCTGAAGGGAGCATACGAAGTATCACTTCGGTGGGGAGGTTATTTACATTTGTTAGGCATGGTTGATTTACCTTAGCATAACTCAATCTTGCAACTCTTCAGAGTAACAACGCGAGAATAGTAAGAATAATAAATGTCGTAGGATACGAGAACTATATTATGAGCCTCCAAGTAGAACTATAACGCTAAACTGTATTGGGAATCATCACAACACACGCCAGTCATTATTTCAAATGGGCTAATATAAAAACGGCTTGTTCGCCCGCTTTCTCTCATGTCTCTACTTCTCCCTCACGCTCTCAAGCCAGCTTGCTCATAGAAAGTGGATAAGTTAGATTTCTGGCATATAACGAAAATGAATTGCTACTTGATCGACCTAGATATTGTTCTGTAATGCATCTTCATCATCTATTCATATTTGTCATACTAGGCATCCGGGCTGATTTACACGACGGTACTTGAAAGTGCCATCACATAGAGAGTTATAGAGCTTCTAAACTAGAGTGTTTTAACACTTGCTTTTCTGCCTTTTCTTTCTCTTCTCTGCGTGACATAACTGTTCATATCAATGGTCTAGTCTGATATGCCTGTCACTGTGGCGCGTCTGAAGTATTGAATATCAACCTTTTGGCAATGGTAGCAACGCCGTCTTTCCGGTTCATTGTCATTGTCATTGTCGATAAAGCTAACAGCATTTAACGGTAAATTTATTGGACGCGCAGCCTGGGCGTAGCTAGGTTTCCCGTTTCCTGACTGCGTTCCCTTGCCATGCGGTACTTACTAGTAGCAGCCACTTGGTACAGATCATTTAGATCCGTTACAGCTCGATAGTGCATTTCTCATTCTCAGTGCAAGCTGACTGCAGCCAAGCAGACATTCCTAGGCAATTTAACAACAAGGGTAATATCGAACGTGAGATGTCCCTTTTTCGCTTTTCGTCAACTGTATCTTTCTTTATGCTCTATGGTTGTGAACTGTGGTGGCCCTGGCAGCAGTCTTATTTGGACAAATTTAGACAATTTCAGAGCTAAAATTATACTCGATTGCTCATTTCTGGGAAAATGTAGAACAGATTTTGTAGATGCTAAGAACACATGCAGTACTAAATAGCATATTCTTGTACGGAGGTTAATTTAAATGAGCTAAATTATGTTACAAAAAGATCAATGAAAACTCATAAAACAGATCCAAAATTTCAATCGTCAAATCATTATCCAAAGAATTACATCTTTCCTGTTTTTCTATTTTACATCACATAAAGTTCCGCATTTTTTGCAAGTTCGAAGATCAGTGTTATCAGTGAATGACAATACCGCATCTTTAATCTGAGAACCTAAATCCGTGCAATGAAAACCATCTTCATGAACGATTTCTTTGCAATTTTGACAATACCAACGTAAGCGATCAACCGAGTCTTTAGGACGCAGTTGTTCGACTACCACGCCGACTGTGTCTGCGAATCTGACTGGGTTATGTGGAACATTTTCTGCGTATATGATTTAGTAAGTTCTGCTTTCTGTCTTTGAAGCAGAGGAGTAGTAGTGGTTTATATACACACCTGGAAGCATAAACATGTCGCCCTCATTGATATGAATATCTCTAAATTTTCCCTCGTCGACTACTTTTAGTAGCATGTTGCCTTTATACTGATAGAACCATTCCGGAGTCTGATTTATATGGTAATCAGTTCGTCGATTCGGTCCGCCAACGATCTAAATCACCGGATAAGTGATACAGTCACAAGTACAAGCACAGATATTAGATATATCTATCGTGTTATTATTATCCTTACCATAACTGTATATCCGCCTCGATAAACACAGTAATTGTTAATCGGAGGTTTCAACAAATGCGAGTTCTTGGCCAACCATTTCGGCAGATTCAGCGGACTTGCAAGCGGCATTACTCGATTTTATCTTCTTATTTATATATTCACTATTACTTTTCAAATACAGTTGGCGGTTTAAATTGTGCACAAATTGGTAAAATTGCTTGTATGAGGTGATCTCAAATAACAAAGGTTTCGAAGACACCGGGGTTTAATAAACTTTAACTGCGCCGCAGGGGACTCTTCTTCAAGTTTAAGAGTCAGATTTCACACATTGGAAATACTACATCAGATTGTGAATGATATCTGCGAATAATATGTTTGATTTGAATTCCTATTTTTATGGTATGCTGTAGTTAAAATATGCCATACAGGAACCACAGCGAGAGCAGTAGTTTACCAGTGGTAGTCATATGGGCCTGATCAGCTCTTCTAGGTACGAGGGTAGGCAAGTACCAGTTTACTTCTTTTACGGCAACATCTCTGTCGATAGGGATATTTGTTATAAATAATATCAGTACTTCAGTAAATAAATCATTCAATCTCTGTATACTTTGGAATTCTGCCATTGAACTATCCAGCCGAGACTTCCAAGTATGTTAAAAGTACGACATATTCTTTATCAAATGAAGATGTAACACATTTACTCCTCGTCGTTGAAAATATCGCCCCAGGGAGGATTGACAACTCTCTTTGAAGTAGTCTTGTAAATCTCGTTGATGGCATCAACTTCAGCAGGCTCCAAGACAACATCGTGGAAGTTAGCCTCGATACGCTCAGCAGTGACTGACTTGGGCAAGACAGAAGTTCCGCGCGACAGAGCCCAGGAAATCAAGATTTGAGGAGCAGTTTTGCCGAGTTTCTTGGCAATAGTCTGGATTACGGGCTCGTTCTGGAGAGGAGCAGAGGTAGATCCGAGAGGAGAGTAGGCGCTGACGACGATACCCTTGGACTTGCAGAACTCGACAAGCTTGTGCTGAGGAAGGTAAGGATGAAGCTCAACTTGGTTGGCAGCTGGAACAATCTTTGTGCTGGGAGCCTCGAGAAGTTTGGTGAGGTTCTTGATGGAGAAGTTGGAAACACCAATAGCTTTAGCCTTGGAAGAAGGAATCTTCTGCATCAACTCCCAGGTTTTGATAAAATCCCAATCACTCATGCTGTCAATAGAGCCATCAGCGCGATGAGGCATGAGCTCCTTGGACTCGGGGTTGAAAGGAATAGGCCAGTGCATAAGATACAAATCGACATAGTCAAGGCCGAGGTTCTTCAAGCTGATCTCCAAGTTCTCCTCAACCTTGGTGTGGAAAGTTCCCCAGCTATTAAGATAAATTAGACATCGACCTCCATGGTAATTCATCAAAGATGATTGTTTGCTTACAGCTTAGTGGTAAGAAAGATGTCCTCGCGAGGAACACCGCTGTCGCGAATGGCCTTTCCAACCTCAGCTTCGTTTTGATAAGCCTAGCAATAACCCAATCAGTCTCATCACCTATCTATCTTGTATTAAATCCCAATCAATTGACTGATTCTCGCTTACATAGGCAGTATCAATGTGACGGTATCCAACTTTGAGAGCGGTCTATTACAGCCGAGATAAGATTGTCAGTAAAAGGCCCCTATTCGACTTCCAGCGCTTCATTAATAAAGATAATATACACACAAGAACTGCGCTGTAAACCTCGTTAGGAGCCGATTGCCATGTTCCGAGGCCGAGAGCGGGCATCACCGCGCCGGTGTTGAGAGTCAAGATACGTCTATCGTAATCAGTACGATTAGTTTAACGCAACGGATAATTTATAAGCGAGCGCGATAACACTGCGAATACAGAACAAAATGTGCACATTAGATAAACGTCAGGATTTAAAGAACGTACCCAGTAGCCATTGTAAATGATGTTTTACTGAATAAAAAATAAAAACCAGGAATATTCGAGGTCTGCGGAGTGTGAATGGGAAGTTAGTAGTGCGTGCCCGGGTTTGGGAAGATCCCAGGCTTAAAAGCTGACTGGACCGCCGACGAGGTCCTCAGTCGACAACGGTACTTGTACTAAAAGTCTCCTACATCAGTTTATTTTGTAATTATTAAGATAAGCGTAGCATTTGTATAGCTCACAAGTGAGTATACTTTACAATTGAGTCCCAAATTGTTGCATTAAGAGGAATATTACTGATTCAGCATTTCGCTCTGTTTCTCATTCAAACCACTGTTTATATTTCCTAATTCATAACTCTTCATTAAAAAAGACGCTAAAACTCGTCTCCCCGTGTGCCATAGCAAAAGCTAGAATAATATACAAGTTCCATTAATTGAGCCGATGATATTATATTTCCCAACGCCACTCAAATCACCTTCGAGTCCACCGGACTACTAGAAGCCAACTCCCGGTCCTGAAGCTTAGACAACTCCATTTCCCAAACGACTTCATCCTCAAATTGCTTCAATGCCCTTAATTCATTCCTGCCAAACAGAAATCCTATCAGCCCATCAATAACTCCAGTTATACCAATTACTGTTGCTCCCAGCATCATGATAAATCCACCCCAGCCTTTGTTAACCCAGAAAATACCTATGTGCAACGCCGCAACTACTCCAATGGAGACAAAAAAATGTACTGTTCGATAAAATTTTTGAGCATGTGCGGTCGGCAAGTAGTCTTGAATAGTATCCAAGATTGCCTCGTAACTCGATAATGGAAATTCTATTTTCTTTCTTCCTTCTGATACTTGCTGTGATCCGGTTCCCAATTTATGAGCTGCAGTCGGCAATATTCTTAATGTAGAAATCACGCCAAAGTGATCTGATGCAGATACATTCAAGCCAGGAATAGGCTCCACAAATGAAACTTTTATATCATCTACTGTCGACAAATGAGGTTCATGAAAAATATAATCTAATCTCTGTGCTTTAGAAATATCGCAAAAGCTTCTCCAGGTATTGAGTTGAGAATCGCACGTAACTCCTAAAACCTCGATCTGCTCTGCTGGAGACAACGACTCAGCTGGGATATTCTCCCTTGAATCTCCATGCACAGTTGTCCAACTGTCTTGAAGCCCAGCGCGTTCAGTTAATAGTGAATATGTTAGACTGTCTGGCTTTGAGTTGAAATCACCAACCGCGATAGCCAAATGGCCACGTTCGACAGCAGCTCTGATCTGTCTAGCAAGCTGCCATGCTTGAGATGTACGATGGCAAACATATGATGCATCACCTGGCCCATAAGGTGCATGCATATGCGTATTGAAAACTTCAATGGCAACGCCACTTGCTGGATGTCTAATGATAGCTGAAGCGATACCTTTTCCTACATACCAATCTCCACGGAAGAATGCTGAAGGGCGGCCATTTATCGTATACGGCGTCATACTAATTGATTCAATAGGAAACCGCGAAAAAATGGCTAATCCAGGTCCTGCAATTATACCGCTATAGAAAAACTTGCTATACGGAAATCTATGTCTGCATTTCTCTTGCATGTATATATAATCATCCTCGACCCAGCATTCTTGCAGCGCAGCAATGTCGACATCGGTTTCAGCCAGCGTATTAGCTATATATTGCATGCGCTCTGCACGCAGCTTAGAAACAAATAAAAGTCCCCTGTTTATAAAATATCAGCTTTCGTTCTAAAGTGAAAAGAAAGGAAAGGGAAAATGGCGTACCAGCAATTAAATGTAAGTAGTCTAAAAGTCATGTCTTTGCTAGAAATAGCTTGATCCACGAACGGCGAAGTCGGGCTTGCTATTGAACCGTTTGAAGCATTCATCTGCTGAAGTAATATCGCCGACATTTTTCAATAACGTTGCCTTTTTCTTTTACTTCCCTACAAAAGGGTATACTGTACGTTGTTGTCGTTGTCGTTGTTGTTGTCCACCATGAGTTATGAGTTCACAATGGGAGGCAAGAACGAAGAGCGGTCGTGCGGCTAGTCCGGGAGTTGAAACCGATGTTATTTATATTAGGTTTCCGGTTGCAGTTCATTAGTATGGTTTAGAAAAAGGCCCCTGATTTTGATTTCCCTGGCTCATATTAATGTGTGCAATTCAAATCGGCTTCTTAATGAAGCAGTTTTTTAATGCCATATCCCTCATAAATAAAAGAAAATAAAAAGAAACAGTGTGTATTTTGGTATAAAAATAGTTGCATAATTGACGACAAATACTCTACAATGGAAGGAACTCCAATGGACTTGGACAGCCGCGAAGATACCCCAGCCAGCAGCGGTGACACTACAGACAGTGAACTTCCCTCTCATCCAGGCGACGCCTTACGTCCAGCTTCTTCTCTTCGTCAATCTGTAACAAACGAAACTACAGCTAGTCGACTTGATGCTCCTCGATATACTCTACATTTAATTCTTGAAGGCCACAAATCTGGAGTCACGAACGTGAAATTCAGCGCTGATGGGAGATGGATTGCTACAGCATGTAGGTTATACACAAATGCATACAGAGGTGCTTTGCTAACATATACCAATATAGCGGCGGATAAAACTATTAAATTATGGAAGGCTGATAATGGCGAATACGAAATGACAATTGAAGGTCACGGACGCGGAATCAATGATATTGCATGGTCGTATGATTCGCAAGTTATTGCTTCTGCATCCGATGACAAGACCATTCGAGTGTGGGACATTGCATCAGTAAGAACTAATCAACCTGATCAATGAACCTAGTATTAAATGTTAACAGATTCAAAGGGTCGAATTTTGCGTGTTCTAAGAGGGCATACAAGTTACGTTTATAGTGTTGATTTCAGTCCTAAAGGCAATTTAGTTGCGTCAGGAAGTTTCGACGAGTCAATCAAAATCTGGGATGTTAAGAAGGGTGTGTGTTTAAGAACACTGCCAGCACATTCAGACCCTGTTTCTGCAGTGCATTTTAGTCGTGATGGAACTATGATTGTGTCATGCAGCCATGACGGTCAAATGTAAGCCTTATTTTTTTTTACTGATGTCAACTGCTGTTTGTGTGTTGTGTGTTGTTTGTTGCTTATGCTGACTCTTACTATCGTGTAGTCGGTTATGGGATACTGCTTCAGGACAGTGTCTCAAGACCCTAATCGAAGATAACAATTCACCAGTTTCCAACGTTCGATTTTCTCCCAATGGAAAATATTTACTCTCAGGGTCGCTTGATTCTTCAGTAAGACTATGGGACTATTTAAGAGGGAAGCGTGTGAAAACATATCAGGGACACAAGAATGAAAAATATATAAGTGTATCGACATTCTCTACTACAAGAGGTGTATGGGTGTGAGTAATTTCTAGTAATTAGTCATCTTCAGCTGAAACTGTTATTAATTTTTGAGAAAACAGTGTCAGTGGATCAGAAGACGGAAAGATAGTGTTTTGGGACGTTCAAACTAAAGAAGTAGTACAAGTCCTCGAGGGACATGAAGGTATGATAGCTCAATTTTTGTTGAAAACAGAAGGGCATCCCCGCTAACCGAGATATTACTTAGGACCCGTACTATGTGTTGACGCCCATCCCACCAAAAATATTATTGCATCAGGTGCTATGGATAAACTTGTCAAGATATGGATCGAAAGGTAAATCACATACAGTGTACATAATTGGAGCAATGAAGTGAAGTGTAGCAATGATAACCGCAACCACTTTAAACCTCAAAGTTACAAGCCAGTAGCAATGGAGAAAGAACAAACCAGCTCCAAATGAAACCCATGGCAACAGGACCTATACTTAGTAAATTACGCAAATACCCAGACACAAAAGTAAAGAATCCATTTTTATCTTTTTCAAACAGAAAACGGCAATTTGTTTTTCAAAATTCTCCCATGTTCATCAGCAACGAGTGCATACAAAAAAAAGGTATTGATTATAACGACAAAAAGCCAAACCAAGCACAGCCAAATATACTCCAAACATTATAAAAAAGGAAAAAAGTTGTAAAATTAATCAAAAGCATAACTCAAAAAAAAACACACTGCAAAACAGCAAAATTTTCCCAATAATCAAGCACTACCAGAGTCCTTGCTCGAAACACTATCTTCGAGTTCCGTTGAAATCCCCATAGAATCACTTTGTCCGAATTTCCGTTTTCCAAAAGACTCATTAAGCATTGAACTATGTTCGAGAAATGGCGACTGTAACGGCAATGGGAAGTAAGCGGAACTCACTGCCGCGCTTATACTATTAGCTCGAGCCGTTAGATTTTTAATTGGCCCACTTCCAGCAAATCGTAATGCAGGACTAGCAGGTACGCTATCGATTGCTTTATCATTGTCTAGTTCTTCAAGTATATATACGATTCGCTTTCGAATATCACAGAGCGAGCGCGTCATTTCAGATTTATCCAGACGAGCTAATCTGACTGCGGTTTTTGCAATGCGATGTAAGAGCGTAGAAGGCGGAGTAGTTCCGGGAAACGGAGCGGTACGAGGATCATTGAGATGAGTGTTAATTGCGCGACGGAGAGTTGAATCGTGATCTGAAGTCCATAAAACAACTGGATCCGAAGCTGGAGAGATCGGTGAACTGGGAGTATCAGGCTCCGGAGTTGAATCGCCGCCGTCGTCTGACGTTAATGAAGGATCGCTGTCCACAGGAGTAGAGGCAGATAGTGCCAGATTAGACGGCCCATCGACGGACGGTGTACAAGGGATATCTTTGAAGTAATCAGGCTGAGGACAGATTGGCGTAACCGGAGTGTGCTCCATGCGCACACGTTTGGCAGCAGTCGCATATGCAGCAGAATTGAGGCTCAGAGTTGACACAGACAAGGCAGATGATGAGCGCCTTTTAAACGGCAGAGGAGGCCGAGTGAGCGAGGGAGTACGAAGGGGAGCAGGAGACCCAAGCGGCAGATTAGACCGATCAACAGCCGTACCCGGAAATGGCGGAGGTAATTCAATGTTTGGGGGCCGGAGACTCCTTGATTTCATTGTCAATTATACAGCGGTTTAGAGCGGAGAGAACTAGCAAGAATTGGCGAGTATGGCGTGTAATCGAGTTGTGGTGAACGCGACGAAGAACGCGACGAAGCCAGGGGTACTTTGGCGCGTTTTGAGCCCATTCACGTCAAATGAGCCGCACTCCCTGAATAACTGCAACTGCCATCGAGTTTCGGCATAGTATATTAATCCATCCCCAGTTTCGCCTTTTAGCCACTTGCATAGAGGACAGATTAGATGGCGACATATGTTCTCGACGGTCGTGGGATTGCGATAAAAAAGAATAAAACTTGTTCACCTCTTTTGGTTGCCTGGCTGCGATTAATGTACAATCTAGACCCCGACTCCTTTACTTGACGATCAGACCTCTTCCAAGTTCTGCAATGCGCAAATCCAGATAGAGCCCGTTACATTTTATTCTGCCGTTGATACTTCGCAATTACGTTATTTACGCTAAACGCTGTGTTATCTTTACAGCTCCTGCACAGTTCGAACTTAGGCAGACACATCGTCTTTCGTCAAGTTTTTGCAAGTATGGAATAGTCCGCTCTATGCATACCTTAGTAAAAATATGTTAAATGCTCTTAAACTGCAGAGATCTCCAATGAAAATCGACAAAAACGAGTCTACCGTTTTCAACCATCAACAATTGAATTGGGTAGGTTTTACGTATTGGTAGAGAGGATTAGTTTTAGGCAATCGGCTTCTCCTCAAGAGATGCCCTGTAAATTATTCTAATTTACTAATCATCCCCACTGTAAATGATTTAATCTGGCACAGTCGTCAGTGGTCTCGGTTTACCATCGTTAGAATATTGACATTCAACGTTGGTTTAAAAGGAGCAGTGAGCAAGCGGTCGAACGCAGTACGGGTCGATCGGTTAATGCTATTCATGTTTATACGCAAATTCAAAGAGCTGCTTGACATTCTACCATTGAAACTTTGTCATATTAAATATATAAAGATACGTGTAAATATAACACTACCAAACTCATCGCAAACTTATGTACATATATGTATTCTAACCTATTTAATCTATCTCATGTTGCAAGGTTGAAAGCTTTTAAACAACAGAAATGAGCTTTTAAAAACCCTTGGGGTTGACTCTGATTGTCCGTCTTGTCCATTTGTGTACGCCTATATCAATTAAAAGGTAGTTAGCAAAAGCTCATCCAAACGCGACAAAAAGTTACATACGATGTAAGCTAATTCGGTATCCCTTCTGCTGCTTGGTAAATGTTGTATATTTATCCTTTGTCAACATATCCGATTCTTTAGGAGTCTCAGCTTTCACCCTATCCAAATATTTAACCTTTAATCCTTCCAATCTCAATCCTTCTTCAACTGTAGCAATAACCTGATCAACAGCACGTAAACGACGTCTCTGTCTGTATTTCTGATTCACGGACATTCTCCAAGGAATTTTCCTATTTATTGCGTTAACATCGGCTATGCCGATACAAACTTTGAATAACAAAAATCTCACGTACCATAGTAATCCAACTTGTAGGACACTTGAGGGTTTAAAAGGTCCAAACATTATGAATATGTAAATATATACAGGTTTAGTTAGATTTCAAATTTCAACTAATCAATGACTTGTATTGTGAGAGCGACTCGGGAAAACTTTGACCGAATTCCAAAATCTCGACAAGTATAACAACGTAAAGCACAAGACAGATAGATATATGGTGCCCTATGTATCCGCAGCACAGCTCGACAGCAAAACTCAGGAAAAAAGATGTCTTTCAAAAGAGGGGACCGTGATAAGTTGAATACCAGCAGGCTTTACTCAAATTCTCGGAAATTTCGCTACAATTTGAGATCTAAAACTTTAGGGTTCAAACGCTTACTACATTCAAGGGATTTGTGTAATTAGAAATCACCTGACATGAACTGCAGAGAAGGAGAGTATTATGTGATTTTATGTGATTGTGGAGGACGTTGAAGCTGAAGGAGTTTCTTTTTATTAGAATCGTGTTTAAATGCGGTATCAGTGCAGTTTTTGCTTAATGTACTGATCTAAGTAGCTGTGAGTTTAACCGCCCAGATTCCATATTGAGCATTTGGTGTCCAATTCATAGTTTCTATGTTAGCCTGTTTATTAAACACATAAACATCTGTCTTCCTGATGTACTCTACAGCAGTTAATCAGAGAGGAAAAGCGCAAAGCGGCTGTTATATGCACATCGAAGGCAAATTCCAACTAGTGCTTAAGCATCTCGAGTGGGCGTAGTTTCCCTTCGAGCCACATGGATGATCCTGTTGCAAGCCAGGGTTTTGTAGCGTTTCAAAGCAGCCTGGGCTGCTACTTATAATACCTGCCACATCCTCCTCTTCTCCCTTACTCGACCCATCTTTCAACCTTACACACTCTCTCGTTAATCTCTACTTGCTCATCTACTTGCTGCTTGCTTTTAAGAATGGTCCCTCTCACGACTCGTCTCCCACTGGCTTCGGACGCGCATGGCACACCTTCGCCGCAGCCTACGCATCTTTCGGTGCCCGGATCGGCTGTAGCGGCCGAAGGACCTTCTCTTGGTCGTGTTGAGTCTGCGATAATTGGAGGTCATCATGTTATTAAAGAGTCTCCTTTTTACGTGTCAAAGCCATTCGCGGGAAAGGAAGCGCAAATGGAAGAAGGTGAGTGATTTCGGTTTGCGCGATTGATCTGACGCACTTTTTGATCCCCATCGCACACAACAGACGAAGAGACCATTAACAGCGTTTTTTGTTACAGTTATGGATGAACTCGATAACCGCGGGTTTATTCCTGATACTCTGATCCAACACGAGACTTCGGTAAGTGTTGTTTCCTCATCATTGCGCCTGAATTAGTGATTGAGATCACGCTGCTCATGAGAGTTTGTGAATTGAGATATACTAACGCGCGTTTGTGCCGCAGTGGTTCTACAATACGCTCGGAATCGACGGTAGGCATGGCCCTTAATGTTTACAAGCACCCCCTTTGTGCCTCTTTTCGAGGAGTAATATGCGCGGCGGACGTGCAAAGAAGCTCAATCATGCGGCTGTTTCATTTGTTTTGATTCCGCAATGATGCTCTTCGTGGCGCCCGTCCGTGGCGGTGACGCCGCACGTCGCGTGTCGCTAGTTCCTATGCACGTGCCCTCACCTTTTCTATTTACGGACGCTAACTTGAGCTCGCCATTCTAGATCAGTATTTTGCAACCGAGTCCGTTGACAACATTGCGAACCACATCCTGTCAATCTATGGCGCTAAGGTTGCCGCTTTTGCGCGCAAGGATCACAAATTTGAGCTCCGTCTCGACCGTGAAGATGAAGATCGCGCTGTGTACATCGATACTAGCGTCCCTGGCGTTGCAAACTTCAGGGGCCCGCAGTATGAGCAGCGCATCGACACTAAATACCTCAATGGCTCTAGCTCTAGTCGTGCTTACCGATTAGAAACCTTTCGCTCCGTGATTGGGCCTGTTGATAGTGTGGCTGACGGCGAGCCTCAGCAGTTTCGTTGCTACTTTGTGTACAAATGCGAGTTCCCTGAGGGCGAAGTAACCGAAGATGAGACTGATATGTCTAAAATTTCTGACAAGAGATTCTATGAAAAGGCTTCTGAAAATACAAGGCATATATATCAATCGGTTATAGGACTTGTTTCATCTAAAACTTCTGGTCCTGTCATTGATATGTATGAAATTGAGGGATCTAGAGAACGCCGTTTGGTTATTGCGTACCGCCAGGGATCTGCGAGTAATTTTTTTTCTGCTCTTTCCGATCTTTATCACTACTATGGTTTGACATCTACTAGAAAGTACGTGGAACAGTTTAAGAATGGGGTGTCGGTTATGTGTGTATATTTATCTCCATCGCCAAAGTCATCCAAATTCCCTCCTATTGAGCATTCAATTCATCAAGTTATTAAGGAAGTGTCATTGTTGTATTGTCTCCCTCAGAATATTTATCAATATCTTTTTGCTCAAGGAGAATTGAGCCTTCAAGAGTCGATTTATACTCACTGTGTTACGATTTTTGTGACGCATTTTCTTAATCGTCTGGGATCTGAGTATACCTCTCTTTTGTCGATTTTGGATTCAGGAAATTCTGCACATCAAGAAGTTATTGGAAAGATCAAGCGTAGACTTCGCCAAGAGACTTTCACTAGAGATTATATTTTTGATATAATCACATCTCAACTGGAACTTGTCCATCAGTTTTATCTCTCGTTTGCTAGTACGTTTTACGTCGCAGCAGTTGGAGAAGGAGTAGATTTTCTTCCTACACTGTCATATCAGCGACTGAAATCAAGTGCTATCTTAACTGATGATGAACTCTCGAGACTTGTTACTCGTAACGCAGCTAATGATCATCATGTTCTTGTTATGAATGCATTTCATCTTTTTAACAAGCATGTTTTACGTACGAATTTTTATACACCTACTAAAGTTGCGCTCTCATTCCGACTTGACCCCTCATTTTTACCAAAGTTGGAATATCCCCAACCTTTATTTGGAATGTTTTTGTGTGTTGGACAAGAATTTCGCGGATTTCATTTAAGATTCCGAGATATTGCACGAGGAGGAATTCGAATTGTAAAGAGCCGAAGTCAAGAAGCGTATAATCTGAATGCGCGAACTCTTTTCGACGAGAATTATAATTTGGCAAATACTCAGCAGCGTAAAAACAAGGATATTCCAGAAGGCGGAGCCAAAGGAGTTATTTTACTTGATTATGAGCATCAAGGAAAAGCTACTGTTGCATTTCAGAAATATATCGATGCTATCATGGATTTGTTGCTTCCAGGAGATTTCCCGGGTGTTAAGAATAAGATTGTTGATTTATACAACAAAGAGGAGATCGTTTTTATGGGTCCAGACGAGAATACAGCAGGGTTAGTTGATTGGGCTACATTACATGCTCGGGAGCGCAATGCACCGTGGTGGAAATCGTTCTTCACAGGAAAATCACCTGAACTTGGAGGAATTCCGCATGATGAATACGGAATGACCAGTTTATCAGTTCGCGAGTATGTTACGGGAATCTATCGCAAGCTTGGAATTGATGGAAGTCAAGTTCGAAAGTTACAAACTGGAGGCCCAGATGGTGATCTCGGCTCTAACGAGATTTTACTTTCGAATGAAAAGTATGTTGCAATTGCTGATGGATCTGGAGTTCTTCATGATCCGAACGGGTTGGATCATTCTGAACTTATTCGTCTTGCAACTGAGCGCAAGATGATTTGTGAGTTTGATGTCGGTAAGCTTAGTATGGAAGGATATCGGGTTTTGGTTGATGAAAAGGACGTTGTGCTTCCCAATGGAGAGATTGTTGAGAATGGAACTACGTTTCGTAATATTTTCCATTTGCGAGCTGGGGCTGTTGACAACATTCAAATGTTTGTTCCATGCGGAGGAAGACCTGAAGCGATTGAAGCCAACAATGTCTCAGCATTAATCAAAGATGGAAAGCCTACTATTCCATATATTGTCGAAGGAGCAAATTTATTTTTAACGCAAGAAGCAAAGCTGAAATTAGAAGCAGCGGGAGCGATAATTTTCAAAGATGCATCGGCAAACAAAGGAGGTGTCACATCGTCCTCACTTGAAGTTCTTGCGTCACTTGCTTTTGACGATGCCGGATTTTACGAAAATATGTGTATTTCGAATGGAAAAGTTCCTCGGTTTTACACAGAGTACGTTAAAGAAGTGCAGGAAATTATCAAGAATAACGCATACTTGGAATTCGAGGCATTGTGGAGAGAACATGAGCTCACAGGAAAACCAAGATCAGTACTTTCAGACGAATTGTCAAATGCGATTACCGATTTAACAGAGGAACTTCAAAACTCTAGTTTATGGGAAGACACAGAGTTTCGGGATTTGATCCTCAGAGAAGCGCTGCCTAAACTGCTGCTGAATGAGATTGGAGTCGAGAAGATTATCGAGAGAGTTCCAGTTGCGTATTTGAAAGCCATCTTTGGATCATATCTTGCGGGTCGGTTTGTGTATGAGAAGGGACCTAACCCAGGACAGTTTGCGTTTTTCGAGTTTATGGTAAAGAAGAGACAGGGCGTTGTCAATGCCTAACGAGAAAGGTCTAGAGCAGGAATTCGTTGTGGCAGTTGGTACTCACTAAGCTCTACGTTATTTTCCAGAGTGATTGCGGGAAAGGAGGGAGGAGGAGGAAACTCGTATTAAGTATTCTGTTGTCACTGAGAGTATCAAGAATAAAAATAATGACCGGGTAATGTTCTTTTGTTTGTTCATTTTAACTTGAAATCCTCGCAAGGCAGCAGCGGTGGAAATTAGCGGCTAAAAGCGGGTTAGCGCGAAGAGGCCAGAACAGAGCCGGAAGCTGCGGCGATTGAATTATTAGCAGACGAGACGTAGTTGAACAGAAGAAAAAGCAGAAATGTCATATTAAAAATAGTAGTTTGAAAAGATCAAGAATTGTAGTTGATTGTATTATGTAATTTTTTACTTATGTTGTACGGTGCTTACGTACTTCTGAAGTCGGCTGTGCTGCAGAAAAAAGAGATAACAACTCTAACCGCTCATTTCCTCTTCTTCTTCTTCTTCTTCTTCTTCTTCATTACCCTCGCTTTTTGCTTTACTTTACAGTACACTCTTCTTTATCACAATAATATATCACTATTACTATTTAAAAATGTTTCTTCCTTACGGCGATGTTCAGCGAACAATGCTGGAATCTCTTCTTAAACGAGATAGTCTCGACGACGCTAAGGACGGAATCGACGACACCACAGACAAAATTGTTTCTTTTGGAGAGTGTGCGTATTTCATTCTTGTTTACGATAATGATTGGTTATTAATCATAAATAACAGCTTTTAAACATTGGGACACTTGTATGGCAAATACTGGGTGCAAAGTGATCGCTATCATTGGAATTGTTCTGGCTGTTTGTATACGTACGTCTCCTGTCTTTCTTCGTATGCGCTTAAACAGCAAGTAACTAACGCGCTATTCTTTTTTTGTTATAGTTCTTTCACTCACCGCTTGGATTATTCGTATCATCTTTTGCGGAGCTGAAGCAACCTGCTGGCTTTGTGCGAAATGCTGCACTTGCTGCGGCATGTGCGGACGCAAAGATAGAGGAAGAGGTAGAGCTAGAGACGCTCCTACAAATATCTACACAGTTAATAATGCTCAACCTTACTACACTGGTCCTCCTGCTCCCCCTATCAATGATGCGTACAGAAATTACGCGCAGCTTAAAGATGATAATATTGAAATGGGAAGAATTGGAAAACGTTATTAAACTGTGGAGTAAGTGAACGAACAGGCATTGAAAAAAAGACGAAACCAATTAATAACTCTCTATACGAGAGTTATCGGGTCATGACAATAATTTCATTTGAGATCGAATCAGAAGTAGATTAAGATCTTGCGTGTGATATAGACCTCAAATATCAATAGAGAGAACTAAAAATTTAAGAATACACTCTTCAAAAGAATAATAAAAAAGAACAAAAGATATGCAAAGCATAAAGGATAAAGGATAAAAAAAAACACAAAGAAAAAAGGATGAATGAACAATGTCCTCAAAAAAAAACAAAAAAAAAATTTGGAGTTACATAAATTTAAAATATATTCTGGCGTTTTCATTTTTCTTTTTTTTTCACAATTTGCGCGGATTTATATTGTTAAACCCTGTTATAACACCTTTTTTTTGCATTATTTTTATTATTGTTTATTGTGTCTCTCAGTTGCATCCGATATTGTTTTTTTATTATTTTTATATTTTGCTTATAGTGATTTATTTTCTTCGCGTGGTTTTGTCTGTTTGTTTTATATGTGTTTTTGGGATTTCGTTGATGGGAAAGGAAATGGAAGCAGGCGATGGGGTGATTTTTTATTTTATTTTCTTTTACCTATTTTATGTTTGTGGTCTTTTTTTATAAGATAGCGTTTCTATTAGTTACATTGCGAGAATTGTTTTTTTTTTATCAGGGAATAACTATCTGAATAAATCTTTTATTTAAACCTAGGTTCTTTTTGTTTTCGAATATATACTAATACATATGACTAGGCCGTGTGTCGCCTCCCCGCCCTCTTAATATCTTACCACGATACAAAACAAAAATAAATATAACAATATAAGAGCAACTAGTAGTTTAGAATAAACATAATCATATATGAAACTTAAGAAAAAAAACGCTGTAAAGGAAAAAAAGAAAACATTTGCTTGTATAGATAATTTGTCACTCATTAATAAAATAATAGTCATATACATTTATGTAAAACAAAACTCCAAATAATTAATCCCAATTTCCAACTACCATCTTTTCTTTTTATGATAAGATACATTTTGATTTTCCCTATCCTCCCTTCCTATTTCCTAAGCAAAAAATACCATTCAAATAATAAAGCAAAAAAAAAAAGCAGAAGACGAAAGGACACAAAGGTGAAACGAGCAACAAGTATGAACGATATAGTGTACTGAATTTACTATGCTTTATGAGCAGGAGGAGGAGAAGTTGGCGGTGGATAGTTTTGCATTTCATACGCTTCTCTAGAGGCGTATCCATTGTAATTATTATATTCACTGGGTTCATTACCATTTGTAGTATTTCCATTTCCATAGTAATACCCATTACCATTTCCAGTAGAACCAGTTTGC
This sequence comes from Myxozyma vanderwaltii, assembly GCA_030556335.1. NCBI lineage: Eukaryota > Fungi > Ascomycota > Lipomycetes > Lipomycetales > Lipomycetaceae > Myxozyma > Myxozyma vanderwaltii. Next base: position 42,848 of record JAKTPV010000063.1, on the reverse strand, counting down.
TGAGGATATGGATCATGGGTACCTGGACGAGTACCATAAGCCGGAGGAGGTGGTTGATATTGATTCTGAGTACCTGCTCCAGCGTAGTAGGCGCCGGGACCGGGGCCTTGATTCTGAACAGGAGCATTGGCGGGGCGATTGACATATCCACCAGCAGGACCCATCCAAGTAGTGGCATAGGCAGGAGGTTGTCTATATCCAAATCAGCAAAGGATCCGACTAGTAAAAAAGAAAGTGAATAATTACCCCAATTTTGCGCGTTTGCGATTACGAACACAGCTGAGTGAGAAGGTATTAGCGATCATCAATGTAAACCCATGAAAACAAATGCATTGAATACATACATCCAAACCCAAAAAACCAAGAGTGCCACAGCGATAACAACACCTAACAGCACCCATCTTCCCCTAAAAATAAGCAGTCAATACGAGGGCTGAACTATTCGTAAAATAAAAAGTGGTGAGGTCAGCGTACCAATAAGTCCTAGACAGATAAATGTTAACGCGATGCATGATACTATTGATTTCCAAATAAATACACACCAACTCGAGCAATTTCCATAATAAGAACAGCCTAAACAACAGCACGCTCATTAGAATCCAGATTCATGTAGAAAGTACAAAACAAGGTGTTGCAAGCACTTTGGCAATGTGAAAGTCTTACCATATCCCCAAATATATCGTTTATCAAGAACCGCAGGCTTGCGCAAGTTTACAGAAGTAAAAGCCATAACGATTAAAACACTCAGTATAAATTACGACCAAATAAACAAATAAACAAATAAACTGGTTAGAAATACTATATTCAAAAAGATATACGTATTAAGGAAAAAGACAGCGCGGACAAAGTGGTTTAGTGTACTAAGTAGTGCCCCGTGATCTCGTTGCCACGGTGGAGCCAAGCAACATGCAGCTGCCGCAGGATTTCACAGCCCGCTACGTCATCGTGGTACAAATCCCATTTGTTGCTTACATTTATGATTGCTCCGACACCTGAACCGAACGCGTGTTTGTTTACATTGATACTATTTTTTTATTCTGGTAGTTTTATATTTACTTTGGGCGATATAATAAAAGTATTACTGGGCTTTTGGAAACGTGCTGTACAATTGGAATTACGTTTTTGTCCTTCTGTTTTTTATACGAGTTCCTCCGTGAACTTGGAGTAAGTAATGTCTTTATATCATTTCACTGTAAACTTATATACCATTATACAATGCAATCTGTAAGATTTCACGTCAACATTACACTACGAGATTTACTATCTCAAATCGTCTCGTCTCGTCTCGTCGTTGATTCTATTCTCTCGCTTGATCTAATCTGATCCGGTGGAGCAATGGGTTTAGGGTATATTGAAAACGTATTTATCGAGACGACGTGTTCGCGGTAGATGTTTTGATTGGTTGTTTTTGAATGGGGGATATGGCATTGTAAGGGAGAAATGGGAATATAACTGGTAGTCTGAATAAATGCGAATAATAAAAAAAAAGAGGGATAATAGGGGGCTGTAGCGGCGGTGGGAGAAAGAGACAAGTCTGGATGAGAGAAAGAGTGGTGCGATAAGATAATACTTTCGTCGTACTCGACGACGACAACTCTTCGCGATTGGCATCACAGCGATAATAGATTTTTATATAATTTCGTAATAATAGATTTTACTTGTGTGCATTCCCTTTGCTAACAGCAATTAACAACTGAAAGCAGGAGTGTATTGTGCATTATTCTTATTCGCATTGGCACGGGCCTGGCCGAGTCGCGAGTGCCGTCTAGAGCGGTCTTCTCATTGCCCTCATTCTCTCTCCACTTTCCTCACTTCTTCTCCGCTCTCTCTCTTATACACATTTCTCTTTACAAATCCTTATACTGCATCACGAGTAATACATTGATAAATCCAACACGTCTCCAAAATGGACAAAAAAGAAATAGTTATTGTCGGCGGTGGAATGTTTGGTGCATATCTCGTTGCTAAATTCCGAGATTCCTCCGCAAGCGTTACGCGCAATATTCACATCACTCTTATTGAACCGCGAGATGATTTCGTGTATATGCCTTTAAATATCAGAAATTGTATCGAGGACGTCGCGGAATATGAAATCAAACCGTATGATAGAATATTTGCAAAGAAACCGGAGTTAGGAGAAGTAAAGCAGGGCAGAGCTGTTGAAATCGATGAGACTGCGAAATGCGTTAAATTACTCGGTGGTGAAACTGTCAGTTATGATTATCTGGTAAGCTCCTTTTTCGATTTTACACTCTTTTATTGGTGGCTAATTACAAATTCATCTAGGTTCTTGCAACTGGAACAAATTTCAACTCCCCAAATCATATGCCCTACTCAAACCACGCCGATATATTAGCATACTTTGAATCTCAGCGTAATCTAATCAAAGACAATTATCATTTCATAATCATTGGTGGTGGTGCAACAGGTTGTGAATTAGCCGCTGAAATCAAAGATAGATTTAGAAATACTAAAAAAGTTACTTTAATCCATAACGGTCGATTACCACTTTCTGATATATATTCAGAAAAACTGAGACAAAGAGTACTTACGTATTTATTACAATCACGAGTGGAGGTATTATTAAAGTCCAAAGGTGTTGATAACGATGATGGATCAGTTACCGTTACGAGAAAAATTCGTGAAAAAGAAGTCGTTGAAAATATCAAAGGAGACGTCGTTTTCAAACTTTACGGTCAAAGTCCAGCTACTGAATGGATGCCTTCATCTTGGAAAGATGATAATGGTAGGATTTGCGTTAAGCCTACTTTACAAGTCGATAGTCCTTCATCTGATGGTAGTATTTTTGCAATTGGCGATATTACAAATGTCAAGGAAGCCAAAACTGCTGGAAAAACCAACTACTCGTTGCCTGTAGTGCTTCAGAATATTACTTCTTTAATTGCTGGTAAAGAACCTACTAAGGTTTATAATCCTCCTGAAGTAGAATCTATCGTCTTGACAATGGGAAAATGGAGATCAACAGGACAAACAGGATTACCGTTGATAGGACCTGTTGTATTACCTACCTGGCTTCTTGTAAAGTTAATGGGTACACATGTAAATGCTGAGCAAGGTGTTAAACCTATTGGATACTAATTATATTTGCCATTTAATATTGTTATTTTGAATACTTGATAGTACTTTTTGGGAAGGAAATGTAAAGGGGCATAATTTTTGTTTATTTTTTGTTTATTTTTTCTTATTTTTATTTTGGTTTTGGGATTCTGTTTTAATTTAATAGCATATAATCATTTTTGATCTTTTTTTTGAACTAGGTGAAGTAGTAATTATTCTGCACAAGAATTAAAATAAAGGGTTGTAGTTTGGTCTCGTGCGGCGACATGTTTGTTTACTTCCAATTTAGGTTTTGACTGGGTAATTTAACTAGACTGTCCTGTCAGTTTCGTCTCTTTCTAATTTTTTCTCTACTTCAGCAACGTTTTTTATTTCTCTGTTTTGATATCCTTTGATTCGTTTGATTTCAAGATGTAAGCTATAATTTCAGTTTGAGGATTCTTGACTATTTTAAAAAACTAATCTTAACTCTTGTTAGGCAACGCGCACTTTCATTTCGATCTAGGTATTCCTCGGACGAAAGTCCAGTTTCTCCTCTTTCTGCTACTTCTCTAGGTCTTCCACCTCGATCTCGCTCCCCTTTAAAACTAAGCTTCCCTCCTTTCTCTCATTCTCCTTTGTCAAAGCTTCTTAAATCGTTTTCACCTGTAATCTCACATTACAGATCAGCTGCGAATTCAGCCTGTTCCACTGCGCAGTATCTGTCTGATTGGGGCGATGTAACTGGTGATCCAGCAGTTTCTGATATCGCGGATAAATTTGGAGTTATTTTTTACGAAGTAGCTACTATTGATATGGGATATGCCGCTCAAATTGAAGAATTTAAAGATTCTATTGCGACTGTTTTAGATGTTGCTTCTTCCATCAAACCTGTCAAAGCTCATCAGACCAAACTTCGAGAGCAGTTGAATAGAGCACTTGCTACTTCTGCAAACGCATCTTCATCTGCAAATGCAGCGAACTCGCCATTGACCACGTCGCAGTTAATCAAGCAAGAAGAAAACATGCAAAAGCAACAGCGAAAAATCGAACAACTGCAACGTGAAATCGTTCGCGCTGATGCTGAAAGTCTTGTAGCTGACGCCCAATTACAGAATGTTACCAGAGAAAGATTGAGAGCTGCTGCTTTATGTCATCTCGAATCTCTACAAGAAAGATGTGAAAAGGGACTTGTGCTTGTTAAATACGGCCGTCAAATAATGAGATTATTAGATGGAGAGATTATTATTCCTGGCCAGTCAATACCCGAATACAACGGTGAAAAACTCTCGAGGGATATAATGGGTGGCCTTGAAGATGAATTAAGAGGATGGAGACCTAGTAACGTTTTAGAAAGTCGTACAAACCTGTCAGCGAATAACAATAATAATAATAATGACATTGAAATTTGTGAAGATGATGAATATACTGATGATGCTCATGCTACTGCTGCTGCCGCCGCTGCTGCAAAAACTACTTCATGCAATCGCTAATATCAAATCGATTAACTTTTTTTTTTCTGTTTCTGATATCATTTCTTTTCTCCCTTTTCTCAGTGTGATTTTTTTTTATATATCCCTTAGTTCCTTTCTCGTTTTTTTTTACCCTCGCCGTTGATATATATTATATTTAGCAGCATACTTTTTAGCGATTTTAATGATGGCCGCCTTTCTTTTCAGTAGTGTTTCTCTTGCTGGAGGTTTAAATAATCTGATTGTCGTTACTTTTATTTGTACTCTTTAATGTACTAAATCTGAAGCAGAGCTTATAAGGTATATTAAGTTATTCTTTTATGCATTATAAGGAAGCAATCGACTACATGATTTTATAAAATTAAGAATATATTACAAAAACTGATATGAGATTGATTATTGTACAGACCACCATAAACAAAGAAATATAAACGTATAGAAAAATAACCCAAGATCAAAAAAAAAAAAAACCCTAGACAACCAATGATGAAAATACTATAAACATAAACCCTCTGTTATGGATCATTGTAAAATAATGGAGATTAAACACATACTGAATCATTACCACAAAACGCTAAGCAAACACGAAAGCAAAAACAAAAAATAGAGGCCACGTATATATCAACTCTAGATTCTTCTTCTCAAACCTTCCTTCTTTTACTCAGATTCAATTGCAGTTAACATATCGTCTGCATCGGGTGGTGTAATATTCAGAGTAGATCCATTGCCAGTATTTGATCTCATCGACATATGTTTACCTACTTCATAAAACGAAATCATGATAGCGCAAGATACCGAGACTTTCAACATTCTCGGGATTAATCCTTTGAATAAACCCTGAATACCTTCTTCTTGAGCAATATTTTTCAGCATAGGAATCATGCCATCCAACGAAGGATTCTTATTCCTCAACACTTGTCGTCGGGTTTTGGCAACGTCGAATGGGGTAGTAACAAATGCAGCAAAACTACCAGCCGTAGCGCCTGATAAAAAGGCTTGGAAAAATGTAGCCAATTCACTTTTATGTTGAGTAAGTTTCGTTGAGCCTATCGGTCGATTCATTTCATTATATCGTTTGATCAGTGCTTGCATGTTTTCATATGCGGCCCAATAAACAGCAGAAAAAGGTACATCTCGCCATAAAGTTAGTGTTAGCCCTCGCCATAATGAAACTACACCTTGCTGTTGAACCATTACTTTAATTCCATCCCAGGTAGTGCTGAAAGCTTCTCGTGAAGACGAAGGTAATTTATAGCGAGAGTTTGGTGAAGACCGTGAAGATGATGACAGTGATTGTAATCGAGTTCGAAATAATTCGATAGGTGAAATGGCAGTTGTAGCCAGCGTTCTAGCAAATGCGCCTGCAACAAGTGGTGCAGCGGTATCATTTTGAATAGGTATTGAATGTCGTAAATGATCATAGCCAACGAAATATATAACATTAGAGGGGATCGACATTCCCAAAGTTGGAGAAAGTCCTCTCCACAAAGCATTCGCGCCTTCATTTTTCGCAATTTTACCAAATCCATCCCATGTGCCTTTTAGTATATGACGTTGAGAATATTGTTGAACTGCGCATTCATCGAAATGCGAGGCGACGCAATAATCAACTCCGGCTGGGACATTAAATACATCGCGACAGCAGGCTGTAACTCCTAGATCTGCGGCTAGTATTTGTGAAGGCTTAATTTCTGGAAGTTTGTAGGATTTAAAAGTATTTGATGCTGATATTGTTGATTTGGAATTGACGTCAGATAGTAAAGGTAAACTATCTTGAAGTTGTAATCGTACTCTGATGACATCAAAAGGCGTCACTAAATAACCTCCAACGTTAATACCTCTACAACCCGAACGCAAATGATTTTAAAATATACATACCAACAAGTGACGTTATTAAAGACCCGGAACATGCTGATAATATCCTTTGAACAACAGTGATATCTTCACGTCCATTCTGCCGTTGGCTATTACTAGCCGTCGAAATCATCTGCCGCCACTTCCGCACTAATATCCACAAAAGAAAGCAATCGAGATATTTAGTAAACAATATCAATATGAGCTGCTATTTAACTTGTACGTCCTTATTCTTACTAAAATATCTCAGAGATCAAATATGTACAAAAGAAAAAAATATTGTAAATACCAGTCTAAAAATCTCTGGATAATTCTAGCTTGGGTTAAGAAAGTAAGCTCTAAAGTTGCCGCACCGGTTATAGAATTTCGTGCCTGGACCTCCCCGGCCTCCGCTTGCCAAGTTACAAAACCCTTGATTAATAATTTATGAGTAAGCACAATTTGCCATGTCAAGTTCTCTGTGGTCGTTTCGAGTGCTTGCGAGTTATTGTTTGAGTATAATGTATATGGATGATAGTCTATTATTGGAAAACGGAGTATCTGGATGTAAAGGACTGGTTTACTGCTTTGCTGAAACCTGAACATTCTTGGTTTGAAAGTTCCCCGTTGCTTTAAATGACTGTACACAATAACGCATCAAATCTTTTAAGTATAAGACTATCTGATTTCGAGTGCCATAAAATGGCTTCTAATAAGAATAACATCGATGAAATATACTACTCACGCGAATAACTTGATTTGCTTTATAATCTATGCTCCCACGATGCTAAAAACACTTAACAAATGCAAGTTTACGCTTTTGATCCGCAACGATGCAGTAATCAATAGATGTCCATGTTAATTCAATTCAATTTAATCGGATGAAGCTACGGTGGCTCGGATCAATATTATTCGGGAAATGTGGAATTGGGAAATACTTATTTGCTGCACGAAAAGCCATTTTATCATCGAAATCGCAATATATAGAAATGGGTTATAAAACTATTGGATAAGAAAACTAACACTAATCGATATTGCTCATAGCGTCGCAAAATTCACGTTTATAACGGACTATTAGAAACAAATAAGAAGTGCTATTTAGAGGCTGATGAGATATAATTATACGCAAAAACTGTTGAAAAAATCCCTCGGTTATATAGACCCTATATCTTGAGTACCACCGAAATTTCCCGCAGTTTAAGATATTTGTTGATAAGACAATATTGCTAGATGGTACTGTCAATACCATTCTCATGGATCATAGATTGCGTTATTTTCTGGCACAGGTTATGTCTGATTGAATTAGTTTTTACCAGTCGCTTTGTTTAACAGTATTAAGATGGTTGCTAGCTTCGGGCCTATCGTGAGTCTCGATTTTTTGTTTTGCCTATCGTGAGTCTCTATTTTTTTGTGCTCTCATAAAAATGGACAAGCGCGAAAAGGCGATATAATTTAAAATCTCACGATAGTGCATAAACGTTTATTTAAGTTTGACTTACCAATTTTTTTATCAAGAAATTAGTCGCTTTCGTATCATATTTTCCTCGTCTTCTGCTTTGTTGTGGAATCAAGTTGGATCTACCAGATGGGCTAATTTAGACTATGAAAGTTAAAACAAATAGTCTGGGAAACACCGTGCTTTGGTTTATATAATCCAATACCCCGTATAGGTTTTCCTATATTCCAAAAACTATCTCCGTCTAGATGTATTTTTAGTCTCAAAATGAAGAGATAGAAACTCAGGTGTTTGATTTACCTACCTATCTATGCTATCTGAAATAGATTATTATCATCTTGGTGTATATCGGGCGCAACCCCTGAAATATGCCGACGGGGCGCTCAAGTATTTTGCGGTGCAAGTTTTCGATAGGATTAACAACAGCCTTCACTATGACGGAGATAACGAATAGCCAACCGGTATTCATGAATAGTATTATAAAATCGCTTTAAGTATTTTATAATACTATTGAGTATGTTGTCCACTTTTTAACAAACTATTTGCAAACAAAAAGAGAAACCCGCAACATGCAAACGAACAAGGTGAAAGTGCCCCGCGGCGAGCCGGCCCCCGCGTTAAATTCCGCACATTGCATCGCCAAGTTCGTTGAAGACCAGGAGCAAGAATTCCAAGGCTCGCGTGGTGCATGCTAAGCTTTTCCGTGGTGCACATTAAATTTTGCAATTAATATTTATGAATTACAATACTACTACTTGTTATCAATTAGTGCTGATTATAAAATGTAAAAAGATATCCCGGAAGCAGATGGTGGTTCATTTAAGATTAGACTATCATAGCGATAAGCTGTCAAATTCGATTCCACGCAATCTCTCGTATCAACTCCCTTCAAAATCAAACTACAGCTCGATCTAGACTGTATTGTTTCATCTTTTTTTGCTTTACGCTGGAAAAAAAGTAGCCTGTTATAGTTTGGCTTGCAGGAAAAATAAACGTGGGTCTAAGCGGCGCACGGGTATTCTCTTCCGCGGTCACGAAGTGAGAGTAAGACATCCCGCTTTCTCGGCCGGTCGGCAGAGGTCCTTGCAGAACTCGGGATTCCCGAAACCCGCTCTGCTCTGAACTTCACAATACACCAAATCCACGGGTTTTTTTTGTTATATTTTCTAGATAGTGGTGGCCTACTCTTATTTACAAAGCTCTTGAGAAAAAAGACCTACTCTTAGCATGAAGTGATGGCAGATGCGCTGTTGACCGCATATCATTGTACCGTTCTCCATAGCAAACGCGCCTTATCTCGAAATATCTCATTTCTTATCACAGTCTGTTTAATTTCAGGCCTGTCCATGTTGGAATACAAAAAAGTCTATGTCTTATCTCGCGAGTTTCTTGAATTTGACGCAGTGAGAGTGGAAAGATGGAGTATCAAGATGTCTCGGATCTCTTTGAAAAATTTGGCTAGCTGGCAACCAGCCTTTAATTTAAAAAAAGAGAAAAAAAGCTTGATACGAGCTAGTACTCTGTTGGGTTCTCGGCACGCTTAGTTCCGCAATATATGTATCGTTGGAATTGTCGTTGAAATTATCTTTCGAGATCAGCCCCAGCTTTTAAGGTGAAGTTTCAATTCTCTATTTGACCTCTCAAATTGGTAAGCTACTCAATTGAGTGCTTTACCTTTTTATCACGACTAATTAGTTACCTTGATATACAGAATTTGCGAAATGGCGGACCGTTATATCGAAACTGAATATGATGAGAAGAAAGGAGCAGCGCTAGTGAGCGTGACCGAAGCACCATCCCTTGAGGATCATCCGGTTGAAATCACCAATGAAATGAGAGAGAAAATTCTTGGTAGATTTGGTGTACGAGCAAGAGATGATCATTTAAATACTGCATCGCGAGATATCGATTATGTTCTTGATAAAATATTAACAATTTCAACGGAAGAGGCTATGAAGATTTTAGTGGAAGCAATTGATTATCATGATGGTGATCCTAATTTCCCGGACGATACAATGGAAAAAATTAAACTTATTGTTCAAGGTAAAGAAGTTTTTGGCGCTGATGACGATACATATGAATTCGATATGAAAACCGAGGCTTGTTTAATTGGTTATCATTCTCCGTATCCTGAAGTTCGTTCAGTTACTGAACCTTTTGATGATCCAACTGCTTATGTTGAGACACTGCGAGTTTACTTGATTGCGATTATTTGGACTATGATCGGAACTGGTGTCAGTCAGTTCTTTGCTTTCAGAAAACCTTCAATTTCTATCACTTCGGCTGTTATTCAATTGTTTATGTTCCCTTGCGGAAGATTTGCCGCTTGGGCTTTTCCAGATTGGGGATTCACTTTGTGGGGTACTCGACATAGTCTTAATCCTGGTCCTTGGGTATGTCGTCTCTTTCACAAGATTTTATATGAACATATTACTTACGTTATTCTTTTAGAGCTTTAAAGGTATTTATACAATGATGTCTATGAAGTAGTTGTAATACTAATACTCTGTAGAACAAATGTTGGCCACTTTAATGGTCACGGTTGCGAATGGAGGTACTTACGTCACAAAGGTAAGAGGATTTATACAAGAATTTCCTCGAAATAATTATTAATAGACTAACAAAAATCTAGGACAACATTTTAACTCTACAACTAAAACGATATTACGGAATTCACGTTCATCTTGGATATCAATTTCTCATGAACTTTTCATCGCAATATTTTGGATTCGGACTTGCAGGTATGCTTCGTAGATGGGTATGCTATCCTGTCAAAATGCTTTGGCCTACAGCTCTTGTTACAATTGCAACGAATCGAGCACTTATGAAGCCCGAAAAGAAAGAGAATATAAACGGTTGGACCGTTTCTTCTTACAAATTTTTCTTGATCACATTTGGTGCTAGTTTTTGTTACTTTTGGCTTCCTCAGTATCTATTTCAAGCTTTAAGTACTTTTAATTGGATGACCTGGATTGCTCCTAAGAATTTCAATCTGGCTGTAATTACTGGAAGCTCTCTTGGTCTTGGTATTAATCCAATTCCGTCATTTGATTGGAATATTTTGAATTACGATAATGCGCTCTCAGTCCCATTCTTTTCGTGCGTTAATCAATATATCGGAATGGTTATTGGTTTATTCTGTCTTCTTGGAGTCTATTATACAAACTTCAAATGGTCAAGTTACGTACCTGTTAATACCAATGATTTACGCGATCGATTTAATAAATCGTATAACGTTTCAGAGATTTTAACAAATGATTTATTTGATGAAGCAAAATATCAGAAATACTCACCTCCTTATTACTCTGCAGGATTTATGATAACTTATGGGTCTTATTTCGCAATGTATCCACTTACAATAATCTACGTCTTTTTAAAAGATTGGAAACTTATTGGGGGCTGTTTTTCCGATTTATGGAAAAGTCTGAAACACGGACAATCGAATTATGAGAGTCAAAAAGATCCTCATTGCCGTATGATGGCAAAATATAAAGAGGTTCCGGATTGGTATTATTTAACGGTGTTATTACTGTCGTTCATCTTTGGAGTTATCTGTGTTGAAGTTTATCGTCAAGAAAGTAATACCGCTGTATATGGTATTGTTGTAACGATGTTGGTGTCGATGGTATTTTTGATTCCAATTGCAATTATTCAAGCTACGACCGGATTCGTCATGTCAATCTCTGTAATGTCGGAAATGATTGCAGGATTCATGTTCCCTGGAAATGGTATCGCAAATTTGGTCTTGAAATGCTATGGATATCAAATGGAAAAACAGGTATAATCTACTATTTAGTGGTTTATAAATTTCTGCAAATTCTAATCGAACTTTTACAGGCCGAAGATTTTACACTTAGTCAAAAGATGGCTCATTACACAAAAGTACCTCCTATGGCTATCTTCAGAGGACAAATGATTTCAACACTTTTTCAATGCTTGGTTTCAATTGGCATTGTTAACTGGCAGCTTTCGAATATTGTAGGTTTATGTGATAACGATCAACCTGACCGATTCAGTTGCCCTGGTATCAAGACCATTTACAGTGCTTCGGTTATGTGGGGTGTAAGTATCGCTTTAATTTTTTTTTATTTTTCTTGACAGGAAAAAACCTCAAGTCAGAGACTAATGATCATATAGGTAATTGGACCACTTCGTACATTTCAAGGTGTATACAGCGTATTTAGCTGGTGCTTCCTTGTTGGACTTATTCTTGGTCCCGCCTTCTATCTCCTTGTTCGTTTCTTCCCAAGACAGTTCAGGTTAGTTTAACACAGTGGAGACTGTCTTTGATATCAAGGATTAATAATAACCTCTTGCGTTTTCTAGATATATCAATATCTGCGTCGTTGTTGGTGGAATGGGTAATTGGGCACCTTATAATCTTGCGTATTATACAGGCAACTTTTATCTCTCATTTATATTCATGTTCTTCATTCGTCGTCGTTACCTAGAGTGGTGGGAGAAGTACAATTACGTGTTTTCCGCTGCAATGACTGCAGGTGTTGCCTTTTGTGCAATCATTATTTTCTTCACCGTTCAATATACTGATAAGCCCATTAAATGGTGGGGTAACACTGTGTCAGGCGCAGGAATTGATGGAACATCCGCCACAAGATTTCCGTTGCCTGAAAAAGGATGGTTTGGGTTAGAGCCGGGCACGTTTCCTTAAATAGAATAGAGTAGAATAGTTCACTAATTTAACTTACTATTTACGTGATAGCATTATATAAAGGTACGCCAAACTTAGATGGTAAACCAGATTGTAAACCAGACAGAAGCCGGCTTCAAAAAGGGGGGATCCAAAAGCACAGATACGGCTGAGATAGGAATGCCATCACGTGTTGATGAGCTGGTCTAGTTCACATGATCTGTCGAACGCAACCGGTTTATAGCTGGGAGTTTATTTCCGATGGTTTACAGATTATATGGAGGTTAGTTCAGAGGGCTGACCAGGGTTTTTCCAGGAGCCAGCGTCTAATATATGCTTGCGGCGATATTTTGCCCTTTCCAGTATTTTATTTAAGCGAATAGCGCCGGTCAATGCAAAGAAGTCTGATTAGACAGAAGAAAAACCAGCCGGCATTACAGAAGCTGGTAGTAGTTGCGCAGTAGAGCGTGGAACAAAGGTCATTGGTTTAGGGCCGGATCTGTAAGCACTAAATAAAGCGGCAAAAATAGAAATGAGTGGCGATCAATGTTGGGAAGGGTTCTGTCAATTGTTTCTTTTGCTAAATGCGGAGAAGGAGTTAAAACGGCCGCGCCGATTCCCTTAAATATTTTGGTTTCGTTTTAGCTTTTCTTGCAGGGCCGGGACGTGAACCACCCCCCCGCGCCGAGTAATCGTTCTCCCTTTTGTCTTTCCTTGTTCTGATGGGCTGCAGCGCATGACTATGGTACTGTGCTACGAACTGACTGCTTTGGACCGGGCGGTTAGAAAACCCTGCGGAGCGGGGTGGAAAGGTAACGGGATAGGTTCAACATAAGGCCGGATACATGGGAAGCAGAAACAGTCCGAGGATATCCGAGAGTACTCCGACAAAACTAGCTGGAGAAGAAAGTACGCGTGGGAATGTGCGGATAAGTTAGCAATACGTTGCTGCTCCGTGAATTATCGACGCATATCGGGAGTTTACCAGCTCGGAGGCGAAAAATCGCTGGCAGACCAGTCGCCGGCCTCGAGTACCGGAGCCTTCTTGTTTCAGCGTTAATGTTGAAGGCGGTCTCACTAGTCTCGTCTACTGGGTTTTGTAATTAATCTTTGCTGCACGATAATGGCTTTTGAAATCGCGCATTTTCATTATGTTTATCGTGATCGTGCCACCTTTGCTGGAGCATTTTAGCTGTGCTCGGCGATTACTGAGTTCTTGCAAAGACGCTACAAGCACAGTACATTTTGCGAAACCGGTAAAAGTTACCCACAACCGCAAAGACTCTACCGCTATCACTACTTCCCTCTTTGTTTGGGCGGTAGTCGTCGGCGTCAAAGCCGGAAAAACTATTTTCAGGCGGCAGAGCTCATCCGAAAGCACAGACAATAGCCGCGCAGTCACTTCTGCGCTCTTGATTCGTTCCTTTCACACTCACAAAGCATCCGGGCACAAAAAGCCATACCAGCACGCAAAAACTCTTTTGTCTTTCTTTTCTTTTTTCCTCTTTTTTTTTTTTCTTTTTTCTTTTCGTTGTCACCCGTGTTTTCTGTGGCAAATAAATGTGGGCCAGTGATTTGAATCTACAAAATAGGCCAGTTCACAATAGGCCCTCTGAACTGAACGTACTCATTCCCGACACCGTAGGCACCGTAGGTAGTCCACTGCCGTTCTCGACCACTTGTGCTAAAGTAAACAGTAGTTTGAATCCTCTCCTCATGTGCTCTAATAAGGCAATGATTATATTGATAGATAAAAAAATGCTGGCTTGACGTTTGTCTTTTTTTTTTTAAGAGGAAAAAAGAGAGAAAAAAATAGTAATTATGCTGGCTTGACGTTTGTCGTTCCTTTAACAGAAAGGAAGGACAAGAAAAAAATAATAGTAATTGGAGCTGGTCTTATGCGGGATCGAACCGCAGATCCTCGCGTTATTAGCACGATGCCTTAACCAACTGGGCCATAAGACCAATTACGTGAAAAATAATTCTCCAGCTCAGGATACTCGTAAATCTTGTTAGCTTTAAATTTTGCTCGTCTAGGGCATGGCTGACAGTGCTCCGGACAAACCTGTGGAGAGGTGTGAGCGCTTGTGGACCAACAATGAAGCCCTTTCTGCGCTAGAAGTGAGTCGCGCGTCAGCCGGTGGTCGCCGGGCTCTGAGTAGCACGCCCGAGCAAGGCTCGCATCACTCATTGAAGCACGTCGTAAAACAAGCCAGTTTAGTTTCGTCGTAGCTTTTACGTAGACTGCCACGCCGAGTGGGGCCAATCCTGGGCCGGGCCGAATTCGGGTTGCGTGTACGCGGCGGCAGGCTCAGCTCAGGACGGCCCGGTTCAGTTCGGAGGCAAGAGCGAACCGGCGCTCACCCAAAGGCTTGACTTGTCCGCAACCTGGGCCGCCTCAACTCCCTCTTTGACCTCCCACTTGCTCATTCGATCCCTTCCGCTCCTCTTCGCCCCTCCCTCTCCGCCCTCTTTCTCACCTAGCTCCACCGCCCACCGCTCGTTTCCTTTTTTCGCAGATACCGTCTGCACGACTGATCTGGTAGCTGCTTCTTCTTCTCGCCGGCCGCATGTCGCCGACGCCAGATCTCGCAGCGCAACCTCTCGAGCCCCTACTTTCAGACGCGGCCTCGACCTCCTCCGTGTCTTCTGCAGACACCGCCCTCACCGCGCCCGACCTCCCCACTCTGTCGTCTGCTTCTGTGTCGACCCTTGTCAACGAACCTATGCCAAACGAACAGCCGATGCCGACTGTCTCGGCCGCGCCAGACCTGCTCTACGCCGCCAACGACGACTCCGTCATTCAGTACGAACCCTCTCGCCACGTCGACTACCTCTCCCACAACTGGCAAGAAGCAGACATTTCCTCCTCATGGAGGTACATTGTTCTCCGACGCAAGGACGTCGCCAACTCTGCCCGTCTAGAGAACGCCTCTTGGCGGACGTGGACGAAAGCCAAATACAATCTCAAAACTGTGTCTCCGGAAAGTGTCAACTGGTCAGTCGTCTCTGTGTCTTTCGCGCCATCTTTTTTTTTTCTCTCCGCTTTTTTGTTTCCGATCTATAAAATGGATGGATTTATGCCAGAGTGTATGCATGATCTAGCTTGCACTGTACGGGCTGTTGAGAGTTGGTGTGGAAGTTTGAGTACATGCGTTGTACCCCCCACTATTTTTCCTCGCCCCGACAGTGTAGGATTTATCTGGCCAATATCTTTTTATTTTATTACAAAAAAATCAATGGATGATTGCAAAAATCATCTTTGCGCGATCTTTTGAAGAAAAGACCAGTTCTAATGTCATTTTTTATTATTTCTAGGCTCAAGGATTATGACGTGACTTGGCTCTATGGGCCTTTAGCTATCCAGACAAACCGACAATTTCTCGACTCATCTCCTAGCAACGATTCTGCAACCGAGCGTATCCGCAACACTGGAGCACTTTCTCCACCGTTTCGCTCATCCCGAGCAGATGCGTCTGCAACCGGCCTTAGCATTAGCGCTGGCACCAATCCGGTCTCGAAAAAGCCGATTTTGAAGAAAAGGAGCATGTCAGAAGTAATGCTCTCACGATCGGTATCTTCTTCGAATTTGATTATTAAACAGGCTGCTGCTTCCGTTGCGGCCGAAAGACATCTTCGCGCTCCCGGAACTACGCCGACCACTGCGTCATATTCGTCACATCCGTCACGTCAGTCTCAGTACGTTTCCATTTCTCCCGACGATAGACGTGATCCCCGATTTCCATCGTCCTTAGTTGCTCGTAGCTACGCGGCCAGTACAGCGAATTTCAGCGACCGCCTTACTTTACTCGATAATGGCGCGCCCAAATCGGCCTCTACAAAGCATATTCACTTCAGCGATCGAGTCGAGCAGTGCATCGCTTTGGAAATTAAAGACGATGATGACGATAGCGGTACTCAATCTGTCCCTGTTTCTGCGACTTCCAGTGCTACAGCAACTGATGACGAAGACGAGGATGAAGAGCCTGGTCTTTTCTTGATGGTGCGATCTGGTTCTGGATCGTTTCAGCGACCGGCCTCGCTGGAGCCTCATACTATTGCCAAATTACCAGCTACAAAGCTTAAATACGTGCCTGATATTGATGAGATGCCTAGACTGAAGAACCATAACGGGTCCGTCTCTTTCTCAATGGGTGCAGAGGAAGGAGATGATGAGTATGACGACGATGATGATGATGGCGATAGTATAGAGTATAGAAGTGATACAGATGAGCATGTGAGATATCGGCATGGCTTGGATAGCGATGATGAAGATATTGAATCAGGAGTTTTTCGCCCGTCTGAAGGATATTTTTCAATCGACCCCGCAGCAAGTGACTTCCATTCTATGCACGACGAGCAACCTGAATCGGATTTTCTTGAGGATGTTCCTACACCTACATTGGCTACGTTTCCACGCTCGTCTTCGTCTTCGATATTGAAGAATTCAGCCAGTGCAAGCAGGACCAGTATCGCGTCTCGCTCTTCAACGTCTGATTTGCAGGCTGTGGGAATGGGGGCTTCATCACAATACGGCCGCAGCAGGTATCTTGAGGACGCCTCTGCTGGCCAAGGTAGCAAAAGCATAGAGTCGTCATCCGAAAGTGACGATGATGAGATTGTGGATATGGATAGTTCTCTCATGTCGTCCTTACGTCGCGATAGCGTTGTTCTTGCTCGTGGACGGATAGGCGAACCGCTTTCTCCCTCGACTCAAATTGACCCCGCATTTTCTTCATCGTCTGCAGCCTCAAACAACCAAGATCGTTCTTCTCTGTATGAACGTGTATCATTGGATTCGTCACCCCATACAGAGACGCCTCCGGTCAAAGTTGCAGAAACCCAACGACCCGCGAGTGTGCATTCAGCATCGCCGGGCCCTACTCCTCCGGTGGTTGATAGTGGATCAGAGCACTCAGATGATGACGAAATTGTTGCTCCTCAAGGTGTTTGGGGTCACGTTTCTAGTATGTTTAGTGCTGCTAAAGAGCTTACTGGCGTTTTTTTGAACGGTCGTTGGAAGTCTCCTGATGATGACGGAGTGCACTCTGAAGCTGCTAGTAAAGCCGATTCGGAGACTAGAGGACGTGGTCGTAGAGCTAGTGAATGATTTACGTTGCTGAACCAAAGGCTTTTTTTCCTGCTTTCTATCGTTCTTTTTATCTTTTCAAGTGTGCATTGTCTCTTATACTTTTTTTATTTTTCATTTCCCCCCTCTTGTATGGTTTTGCATCCTCATTATTATTGGGCATGGTGTAAAAAAGTTTCTTACTGTTGATATATACAAATTTTAATCTGTCTCATCTTCATCTTTTGTTCTTTTATCCTTATGGTTATTTGTTCTTTTTATGTTCTTTTTGCTGCGCTGTTTCAATTATGGAGTCTCATAGGTCTTTTTTTTTTTTTTAAATTATTAGGAAGCTACAATGATTATCCCGTTTGCCTAGTTCTTTTTTTTCTCAGCTTTTCCCATCTCGTTATATATATATTTATCAACTTTTCTTACTATTTCTCCGCTCGTTTTCAGCGTAATTGTTTTTTGTGATAAAATGATGGCCTCGGTTATTTATCAGTAAGAAATTAGAAGCGACAGAATATTCTTTGAAGCTTTTATGAAGTGGTAGGTAACGATATTCTGAGTATCTTGAACCGCGATTGATTGTGAACCGCTTTTCTATGGCAAAGCTTCATGTTTGATAGTGTACGTGTCGCTAAATTGGCTGGAGAAAATCATTAATATTGGCATTGGATGATATGTGTCGAACTGACTAATAATAACGGCAAGAAATACGCGATGTGAAATATGAGTCTGATTTGTGAAATAGGTCGTAATCTTAAAAAATTATAGATGGTTGTAAAAGTGTGTTGACTAAGGCACGTGTTTCTAGTTAAGCTGCTAGCGTAGAAGTCAATAATCTGACGTTCGTGAGAAAGTGGCTAGCGTTGGTTAACGGGTAACAAAAGCCAAGTTGTGGATTGAAGATTAGAGTCGACAAAAATTCTAGATTGGCTTGACAGTGTCCTTTAA
Organism: Myxozyma vanderwaltii; assembly: GCA_030556335.1. NCBI lineage: Eukaryota > Fungi > Ascomycota > Lipomycetes > Lipomycetales > Lipomycetaceae > Myxozyma > Myxozyma vanderwaltii. The sequence continues at coordinate 24,354 of JAKTPV010000063.1, read as the reverse complement.
TAAAGAAGGAAGCTATTAGTCAATAGTGTAAGGATTTGCTTCTTGTTAAACAATGCCCCACAGTACACTTCGTCAAAGGATGTTCGCGGTGCGAGACTGTTTAGTCGCAGTCTAGGCATACGGCGTCTCTAGCTGCAACTTCCCAATCTGGCCCGGTTCAGTTCTAAGAGGGAATTTGAATCCAGATTAAACAGGTTTTTTTAAAGCTTGGCAGAGTCTATGTTTTATTTTAAATCGTAGACAGCGCAAAAAGAAACTTGGTAGAGACAAGCGTTGATGTTTGCACTCTACACGCAAAGTAAATGACATCGTAGGCAAGCAATCAGACCATCAACTCGCTGGCGTTTTTCTAACCTCAACAGAAATCCCCGCTTCTTGCGATTCAACTCTTTATCTGACAAAACCAAACAGTAGAACATAGATTGAACAACCGAGATCAAAACAAAGCAAGACAATGAATGATTCAAGCCCGACGCGTTAGAGAAAAGTATTACACGTGCCTACAAGAGCAACTTCCTATACATTATTAGACCTCTCTCTCTCAGCTTCCTGGCACTCAAATTTATAATATAAGAAAAATGCTCTTCTCGGCCGCCTTTGCTCGATCGTTGTCGCTGATCCTACTGGCTATTGTAGCCAATGCGTAGTGAAATGGTGCATACGAAGGGTCCAAGAGTTAGTGAATATAACAGCGAAGACAATGAAGACAGCTTCTCCACCAGATCCTCTAGCACAGTTACTTCGGTCTATAGCGCCGGCGCAGTAGACGCGCCGACGCAAGAAACGGTTTTAGAACTTATAGCGAATTTGCTGGGAAGCTCAGAGTCTGGTTAGTTTACCGTGTACTGTTACATATATCTTTTTACTGATCATAATTGAACACTGAATAGCTCGACGAATTGCTAAATTCACTCTGCAATACAATATTGAGGTTTGTCCATGCTTTGTATCAATCCAGCCAAAAGGAGGAAAAAGTGCGCTAACGCGTTATATACAGAACACACGGGTTGCGCGATGGTTTATTGAATCGCATGGACTGGAGTCAATTCGAAAAATTGCACTCTCAGACGACCAACCGAATACTGTCGCATACGCTCTGAACCTTCGGGCGAAGTTGTATGATCAGAGACTTGCGTGGAACGAAGCTGACGAAAAAGTTAATGACAAAGTGAGGCCCTATTTTGTTTTATTTTGTCAGTTTTGATTTTGTTGTTCTTCTTTTTGAATTTCGAGTGGTGATAACTGAGAGTAGATTATTATAGCTTATTGATATTCTTGCTACTGCATCGCAATTCATCTTACTAAGAGCGTCATTAAACGCACTGGTCTCAGTTACAAGCCAAATCCCAATAGATCCAGATCGCACATTATTCAAAGGTCGATCAGGGAGTATGAGATTAGACAAATATATTGCTAAGCAGCCTCGATTTTTCACGTCTTTGGTCGAAAAACTTTGGTTTTCTGAAAAACGAATTGTCTGCTCGACAATTGCTTCAATCAATCTCACGTTGGCTGATATTTTAAGACATGTTATTGACGATGAAAACCTCACCGAGGATTAGAATCAGGCAGTGGAAACTTGGGCTAAGCTTGGGAAAATGTTTTTACTTGCTGGGGCAACTCAACGTGTATATGCAATAATACTCGAACTATCTGTTAATCGTGGACACGAAATTACCAGGCAACTTTTGAAATTCCAAATATTAATGATGCGGTTGTTTTATAGATGGCGAATGAGACAAGTTGATGTTGTTAATCGCAAACATCATCAAGATGCTATTAACACACTATTCACAATGGGCAAAAAAATAATTCTTTCTGTGCAGAAAACTGAGACAATATCAGTTGAAGAGGTTTGGAGAAAGCTGGGCGCAAAATATTCTTCTGCCCCGATTCGAGATTTTGAAGAAGCTGGCTGGCTGGGTGTAGTTGACTTAATGCAAGCAATTCAAACTAATACTGTTGATTTGTCAAATATAGTACATCGGCAATGCGCTTTATTTTGAAGAAGATTGTCAATGTCCGGTTATGCAAGCAAGTATTGCCGTCACCAATATTCTATGTAAAATGTTTGGTGTAAATGATTACAATAATGACACCCCAATTCAAGCAACTTTTCGCCGACGCTGACTTTAGTGGTCGTTTAGAGCCATTGTTTTTCATATGGTCAAGTTTATATGCCGGTGGATTATTAGCATTTGTAAAGTTTTGGGGTCTATCAAAAGCTAGAATGCCTCAAAGTCCTGGTATTTCCAAAGTGGAGAGAATGCATGATTTTGAGATAGTTTAACGATTTAGTTTGTGTTTTGTTTAAATATGCACGCAGAGAGTTGGATAGGGATCCTAAATTTAATGTGAATGCGTTTATTAATACTGTGTCCTATGAGGAATTGCGGCAAGTGCAGATGGAATATATTGATAATTGCCAATTAGCTGACGATTCATTTGATCCAGCTGAAACTCAATTACTTAAACGGCAAGTCTGCGTTGAAGTTTCTAATTATGTTATGGGCCAACGAATTAACTGTTTGTTGGATAGAGCTTGGTTCGAAGCTTTTGAACTGGTGGAGAGTTTCCCTGTGCCGGTTAAACGACAAACTAGTGCTTCTGCACCGTCAAATGGCTTTTTTAGTGCAATGCGCGGAAGTGGGAATGGCCGTATTCCAGATGGAGTAAGTGTAAAACCTGGTTCATCGAGCTCACAATCTCGCTCGAAACATACGATTAATGCGTCAAGTATGAATGCTACACCTGGTAATGCACAGAAAATATATAAATCTATACGACTCTCACCTACTCGGAAATTCTTGCATTGGGCGGATTTTTCAAGTAAATACGGTGATAGAGATGGAACCCCTGAGTTTGACGAGCTTACAAATTTTATTGAATTGTCGTCTATTACAAGGATTACTTGTTCAGAAAATGTTGGTCTTTTAAAATTAACATTAAACGAATTGCTGGAGTTATCACCTCAAGAAGGGTGTAGCAGGGAACCTTCGAGTTTGACAAAAAATGATAACGCTAATAGTACAAACCCGTTTATACCATCTGCGCATACATCTAAGCCATCGTTTTCTATAAGAGGCAATTCAACAGGCAGCCTTTTTGGGTCACTAAATAAATTCTCAGAATTTGTAATTTCAATATATGGTTACAAATCAGATCCATCGCACGTCAAAGAGACGTTGCTTTTGCAATTGACTTGTCATAATTCAACACCTCTTTTAAAGAACAATGGATTTGGGAAATTATTACAATGTGCATCAGAGAGAGAGGATTTATTTCGAAAGATCTAGCAATCAACCATCAATTTCCCAAAGATCAGTCTCCTCTCCTCTGATATGTTTTCATTCCTTGTCAAAACGTCATTACAAAATATAGATCACTGTAATGATTTACAGAGTCTGTCCCAAGATCTTTCAATAGCAATCACAATGACGGAACAAACAAGAGATCTAGTGCAGCACTGTTTCGAAAATGATCGTTGATATGCGCGCATTATCTTTCAATCTACTGTTAATTCAAAGGAATTAGACTGAATACATCAGATATTAATTATCGTGATAGTTTCAACTCGAGCTTTGAGTAAACGCAATTGGGAGTTAATCAACAATTTTCTCGCTTATAATTTTCGTTTATAAAAGCTGACTAAACCAATTTTCATCACTTTACTTCTATGTAACATTTAACAATTCCCCTCGTTATGATTACGCATCTTATACTATACAGACCAACGGAGCTATAGATATTTTACTAATAAAATTATGAGAAAAAAATATGGCGCTTCACTAAACAACTATACTAAAAAAGCAAAAAGTAGGAGCGATAATTTATTCATCTAGTGCGGGTCATTTCTTGTACGTACCGTTAAACGCATCAAGAAAACGGTTAAACGAATTTCTATATTAAGTAGTTCAAAATAATCTACTTTACTCTTTGTCTCTTGTATTCAATCTAGTATATGACCAAAAAAAAAGTATATAAACCTCAATCGTGCTTTTATTCTTTTAAATAGAGGAAAAACTTGTATACTCGGTAATAATTAATTTTAAACAGAGATAAATCGAAATGAAAAAAAAGAAAAGGAGAATTTGCTAATGCAGACAATGTATCCCTGAATTAGGTCGCGTCTTCTGCACTACTCTCACCTACCGGAAAACTAGATCATTGAAATAGTACAGGTTTGTTATAAATATACAAAGTTTAAATAGTCGATGAAATAACATACTCCAACTGTTTTCTTTTCCTTTGTAACCTTACATTTGTATCATTATGTAAATAATTAATATATCGTGCTACTAATTTTGTTTAACATGACTGAAAGAGAGAGCATTAGAATAAGCACTTAGGTTAACTTAGAGCTGTAAGTCTGCGCGTTAATACGAGTTGGTGAATACTTGCGTCGAGTGGATTTACTGCGGAATAAGAAATGTGTTTTTTTTATATATGTGCATATTTGAAGATTCTATGGAAAACAGGATAGTTGGTTTTTGTCAGAATTAACTTGAGGATTCTTGAATCGCTGCATAACTAGCAGCAGTTCCTTGCCCTCTCCAAGTAGATTTCGGATCCATATTTTTCTTTCCGACATCTTCGTCAAGATGCGTAGGACCCCAACCACCGCCACCCGGTGTACATATAATAATTCTCTCGCCAGTTTGCATTTGTGCAGTATTTTTACCACCTAGATTGATTTTCCTTTCGATTTTCCCACCTTTACCGTCGTCAATATTGCGAATCCAGAGGTTAAGGCCACAGGATGCTTCTTCGCCGCCCGCAAGTCCATAAGGATGATAAACACGTCGTTCGGAAAGAATTGAGCACTGAACAGGAACTCTGAACTCAATATCACGAATAACTCCATCACCTCCGCGGTGCTGTCCATTACCACCTGATCCCTTGCGGATCGAAAACTCTCGAAGAAGAACTGGATATCGTCGTTCGAAAATCTCCGCATCGGTGATTCTAGTGTTTGTCATATGTGTATGCACACCAGATGTTCCATGCCATGTGGGTCCAGCTCCACTACCGCCCGCGATAGTTTCATAATATCCCCATCCTCTAATTTGCTCTCCTGTTTCTTCATTTTTACCTCCAATTCCAAATGTGAGATTATTACAATCACCTTGCGAAGCAGCGCATGCTTCAAAAGCATGGAAAATAACATCAGTCACACGCTGACTTGTAAGGACATTACCACCTACAACCGCCGCAGCAGCCGAAGGACTTAAAAATGAATCCTTAGGAATAATAACTTTGACAGGTCGAAGACATCCTTGATTAAGTGGGATATCTTGGGGAATCATACATCGCAAGCAATAAATGATCGCACTAAAAGTAACGGCTTCAGGGGCGTTCATATTTCCATACATTTCAGGCCCAGTTCCGGTAAAATCAAAAATTGCAGTTCCGTCCTCGGCGTTCACAGTAATTGAAAGGCAAATTGGTGATCCATCATCCATATAATCAATAGCTTTTAAAGTCTTACCTTCAAAGCGTTTGCTTACTTGTTTTAAAAGGTTCCGAACTGAAAGTTCGGCATTCTCTTGAATAGCAACCATATAAAATTGTACGGTTTCCTCACCATATTCATCAATCAGACTGTCAATCAAATTAATTCCCTTTTGATTCGCAGCAACTTGAGCTTTAAGATCATTAATGTTATCAGGCAAACATCTAGTACCAGAACAACCAGGAAACTTGGCTGGCTCATCAAGTAACAATTCCGTGATACGCTCCTCATTGAATCGTCCTTCGGAAACTAATTTTTCACTTAAAATAGCTGCGCCTTCTTGATACAGCTCCCGAGAATTAGGAGGCATTGAACCTGGTAAAATTCCACCAATATCAGCATGATGAGCTCGTGATGCAACGTAAAATACAATTTTATCGCCGTGGAAAGCAGGAGTGATTACAGTGATATCTAAATTACAAATTAGCAAAACTTGTTATCCACAAGCATCTCCCCCCTCAAAAAAAAACAGCAGAAAAAAAGGGTACCTGGCAAATGAGTACCACCCGTTGTAGGATGATTTGATACAATGACATCTCCCTTCTTTAGCTTTCCTCTCCAAATCTCCGCCTGCATCTTCACGGCAGTCGACATTGATCCTAAATGAACCGGTAAATGCGGTGCATTCGCAACCAGTCCACCACTTGCATCAAATAAAGCACAAGAATAATCCAATCGCTCTTTAACATTTGTGGAAACGCTCGTTTTTTGCAAAGCACGACCCATTTGTTCCGCAATTGCCATAAATCGATGACCAAAGATAGATAGTGTGATAGGATCAGCTGGTCCGGATGGAACTGATTTGGCACCTGATACCTTTCCAGTATGATTTCCAATATTAATAATTACGTGAGTCTCAATTATAACTGCAGTGCTGTTCGGAGGTATGACAATTGTTTGCGTACCATCGACTAGTATCGCAGGACCGCGTACTTCATCACCAACTTGCAGTTCTTCAAGTTTATAAATCGGAGTATCAACTCTTCCGGTTTCAAAGTATACTGATTTAGTCATGACAGACTTACTAGTATCAGCAAGTTGAGTTTTTTGAAGAGATTTAAGCTGATCGTCAACTGTCTTTTCAATCGACTCAGAACTCTTTCCAATACCTCTAACTCTAATATCATCGACGATTATATCTCTATTGGGTAAAGTAAATCCAAATTCTTGCAAATGTTGTGCCACGAACGGTGCTTTAAAATCCCAATTTTCTTCCGGTTTGATAATCATAAGAGCAGATTCAGTACCTTGATATCTCATATTCAAATACATTTCATACTCGATATTCTTATCAGCAAATCCTTGATCATAAAGCGACGTAGCAGCTTTTTTACGTAAATCAATGAGTCTTTCAACAAAAGAATCTTGAGTCTCAGACGTAAACGCAAGCAAACTAGGCTCTTGAACCTCTTGAACAACATCTGCTAACGCCATACCATAAGCAGATAGAACTGAAGAATATTTGTGAACAAGGATCTGTGAAATTCCAAGTGCTTCAGCAATCGCAACTGCGTGCTGACCACCTGCTCCACCAAATGTAGCAAGTCTATGAGTAGACGTATCATAACCTTTGGCTTCAGTAAGAGTTCTAATGGGCCTAATCATCGTTTCATTTGCAACTTTGATAAATCCATATGCAACTTCATCAACTGACATTTTCTTTGAAGAATCAATTTCTGAATTTATTTGGTCAGTTAATAAGGCAAATAAGTCCTTTGAAGCTGTTTCATCAAGTGCTTCATTTTCCTCTGGACCAAATATTTTGGGGAAATATTCTGGTAATAAACGTCCGAGATAAAGATTGGCATCAGTAACGGTTAATGGTCCGCCCTTTCTACACTAATGTTAATGACAATTTTTTTTTCGTTAGCGAGTTGAAAGAAGAATCATACCGATAACAAGCTGGTCCAGGATGAGCAGCTGCACTATCGGGGCCAACGACAAATAAGCCGTTGCGCCAAAACAATTGACTACCACCACCAGCAGCAACAGTGTTGATATCCAACTGAGGACTTTGGATAGTAACCCCAGCCGTAGTAGTTTCAAAGACGTGTTCATACCGACCCTCGCCGTATCTTGATACATCAGTAGAAGTACCTCCCATATCAAATCCAATGACAGGAATTTTAGTTTTAGGATCATATGAAGTTAACGCGTAGCCGACGACACCTCCAGCTGGACCGGATAGAATAGCGCGTAATCCAGAAAACGAATCAACGTCAACTAAACCACCATCAGACTGCATAAATTCACAACGAGCACCAGATCCCGATCTAGCAGAAACAGTTCCAAGGCCACCTACAAACCCATTTTGGAATCCATCGATATATTTCTTGATTTCAGGAGTTAAATAGGCATCCGCGGTAGCGGATGTAGATCGCGGAACAAGTTTTATCATTGGCATTAATTGACTCGAAAGTGAAATATGTTCAAATCCGATTTTTTTAGCAATGTCACCCACTAGCTTTTCGTGATCAGGAAATGTATACGAATGCACTAAGCAAACCGCAATGCTCCGAAACCCTTCGTCGTATAATGTCTGTAATTCCCTTTCAATAGAGGTTTCCTGTGGTCGTTTTAAGATTCGAACAACTTCCCCAGAAAGTCCAACTATAAGATTATCATCTTTTGAAACGTCAGTTGTTTTAAACTTATCTGGATGTTCAGTATAATCTTCCAGAGTAACTCGTTCATCAATTTCAACAACTTTTTGATAAAGAACATCAGGTTTATGAATCGCAATATCAAAGATCTTGGGCCGACTTTGGTTTCCGATTATCAAACAATCACCAAATCCTTTTGTTGTTACCATTGCACATTTTTGCCCTTTACGTTCTAAAAGTGCGTTTGTTGCAATTGTAGTACCCATTCGAATCTGGATTGAATTAGCTTTGCACGTCGATATTTCTCTAAGCTCCAAATAAGAAGGAAACCAACCGATTCTGCACAGCGTTTTATTAGCACCGAGTTCCAAAAAGAAAAAAAATTACTCATTGACTTACCAATGACACTAGTCTCTAGTTTCTCATCACGGCCAATTTTCTTTCCCGTATAAGTTTCCAATACTCGACGAATAGCTTCTCGCGGCGCATCTTCATAGTTTGAAGGATCAACTGAAAGTAATTTAATGACCACATCGTCTCTTTCGGGATGAGATCCAATGCAATCTGTAAAAGTTCCACCGCGCTATATTGAATGATATACAATTAGTCTGCAATTTAATGTAATTGTCGTTGAAGAATAGGAAGACATTGTCTTGATGGGTTTGATGGTTAACTTACATCAATAGCAATCTTGATACCACCAGTAACTGGTACGAATTCAGTAACAGCAGCCATATTAGACTTATCTAAATCTTATTATAAGTCCTTGATGGATATTATTTAAAAACAAACGTGTAAAGAGATTTGGGTTGAAAGAAATGCCCGAGTATAAGTCAATATTTCCAAAATCATGCGGCTCGTGAATTAATCGATTTTATCAACTGATCGCCATTTAAAACGAGCACACTATAAACACGACCATTCCTCTTTCTGTGTAGCAATAAACACTGTGCAATGTTTTACAATTCAATAATCAAAACATAAATATATATATATCTTTAGACATCATAAACATTTTACCTAAAACTATAACGATACCAAACAACTCTTAGACATATCCCACAGCGTACATACATGCTATAATACCAACAGACTTTTCAAATAGAAGATTAATACCATAATCATATGGATCAAGTAATTCCAACAAAATCAAAATTCAAGGACTCATTAATACCCTATTTTTTCTTTCTCTTTCAAACGTTGAATTTCCTCCTGAGTTTTCTTTGGAAATTCTTCATCATATCGTCTCCAAGTATCAGCAAACATTAAACTCGCTAATCTTTTTCTCGCACTATTTTTCACATTCATACCTTTACCTCCTTTATTTCCTTGTCCAGGATTGGGTTTTCCTTGCCCAAATTTATAATTATCAGAATCTTTAACTCCTCCAACTTTCCAAGCACCAAATGGAGGCGGGTTTAAATTATACCCATGTAAATGCCCGGATTGTGACTTGAATGCCATCTCGTTATCTACCGGTGCTGTTAATCCCATATATGAAATCCAGGTAAGCAATCTTTGTGCTCCTTGTCGTGTTACGGCGTATGCCATGGTACACGCTGGACCCCAAGTAGGAAAGAGCACGCGATTTTCAGCAATCTGTTGTTCGGAAAGGCCAAATTTGCGTTCTGTACGTTTGAGTTCGTGAAGTTGATTATTTAGATCCGGAATATTATCATCTTTGTACATGTGGAATAAATCCGTACGTTTAGGATTCGGACTATCGAGACAATGACCTAGAAAGAGAAAATCCCAATCAAGCCCATATGGCGCTGAAGTTCGTTCGTGATCAGTGATGGGATCTAACCGTAAGGGATTGTTCTGCATTTCTTCAGACAAATGCTCAAATATATCGTGGACATTGACATCCCAGTCAATCTATCAAGAGGTGAAAAATCAGCTGCGGATTCTTAAAAAAGAAGTCTATACGGCGTTCTAAACTCACATCATCTTCCAAAATTAACATAGTTTCAAGATTAGAATCCAGCATATATCTCCATGCATCAGCATGAGCTCTCCAACAACCTAAAGCACTAGCCGCCATAGATTCAGGAGTGAAATCAGGCTTTGCTTTTGAATTTATTTGATTCCCATCAATTCCCGGGATCAGCTTCATTTTTATTCCAGTTGTAGACGCCACTAGATTCATGGCATCTTGTCTGTCTGTCCGATATGGCATACTAATATACACTATCTCGCCGAAACCTAAGGATTGATTCTTCGCGGAAGCAGCAAGTGGCTGCTTCATAACAGAAGCTACTACTGGCACTGAATTTAGGGTGAGCTCAAAAGTCGAAGAGACAATGAAAATCATGACTATTAGGATCAGAAGCGAACTTGCAAAAATCACAGGCTTCCGCGACATGAACGTCGAAGGTGTGAGAGCAGCCATGATGATTGGAAATACTGATGTGAAGTAGTAAAGAGAATTAGCGATCAACGAGATGGTATAAATGTAACAACGAGAGAAGTTTCAGCAACGCGCTCGTGTCGCGTGCATGCAGCTTCTAATCCCGCAAAGAGCTACCCAACAGACCCGTAGAAAAGCGCACGAACGAAAAAAGAACAAAAAGCAGAACAAAACAAAAAAAAGAAGAGTTTCTACAGTCTACTTAATCAACCGCATTATTAAAGAAGCGGATACTGGTCGGCATGTAATATAGCAAGACAATAGCAAACCTGACGAGTCAAGTAGTTTCTAAAAAGAGAACACGAACTTGGGTACGAGGCTCTTTTGTCGCTCGGCGTGACTGTCTGAGGGCTCAACCGGTGCACGTGTACGCGCTACATTTCTACTTGAATTGGCCTTTCATTGGAGCATTAGTTATCACAGAATACTGACCAATAAACCTGGAGAATCGAGCATAGCTTGAAAACCTCGGAAGGTGCGCTCTGAAGCACGAGATGGCAGTCGGTGAGGAGATTTACGTCAACGAGTTCAGCATTCGCCAACAAAGAGTATAATGCAACTGGATTCTACAACGACTGGTCTCAGCACACTCCGACGGTTTACAATAATCAACGATAATGCACCGTTTGATCGTCCACTTAAAACAGAGATTGAAGAAAATCCGCACAAGCGGAGTGTTTCAGTCAATTGCACAGTTGGTTTATCACAGTCAAATACCAACAGATCCCAATAAGTATAAAAGATATAAACAAATCTCGTCACAGATCCTTATTACTTTATCCCAAATCCTCATTCCTCTTCTGTATCTGCACAGGTTAGTATTCTGTGTACACTGCCACGAGATTGTAGATCATCACCCTTTTCCATCGGGTAAGGGTATACCTTAGCTCAGCCGCAGCGGTACGGCTGATCTCATCTTCTAAATATAAACGAGCGCCTATTCAGTACGTAGATAAGACGAAAATACACTCGTTAGACTATATACGACCCGTAGGTTGTAAAAGTAGGGGATTTACTAAATGCTCTATGCAAAAACAGTGAGCGGGGTATATGGCAGAGATTCCGAATTTTGCATTCAACGTACTCAACAAAAGGACATAAATATAGTACAGATTAGGATGACCGGGAATGGTTCGTTCATAATAGATTCTAATCATAATCTAATAACGGTTTAAATGCTACTAAACAAATGAAAGTCCTGGTTCAATTTCCAAAGACTTTGAAATTTACAAATTTCCGCCGAGTACGCTGAAAATTGCAAATTACTGAACACAGCTGTCTCTGTTCTTTCAAGTTGATACTTGAATCAAGTTGATACTTGAAAAGCATAGTAATGATTAGTTACTGAGAATGGTATTTTCACAACGAGTTACTTAGCGTTATTGCCATAGATAGCACATCTTATAAGCAGCGCCCGTAGTCCATTAATTGAGAAAAAACTGAGAAGCCGATGAGTTTTCAAAGCCACTCATTCAGAACTCTTGCATTCAAGTCTTAGAAAGTCTCATGGAGTTTATTATTTAAAGGTATACACATGTATTCAAATTTCGCACAATCAGTATTAAATTACCAAACGAGACCTTTCACTAACACTGACGGCAACGAGTAAAAACACTTACAATCTAAATTAGCTTTAAATTGACTGTGTAATGAATCTCCTCTTTTTTTTATTAATTTCTCATATATAGTTGGAAATGTTTCATCAAAGCAAAGGAAGATCATAATCAATGACAATCATAATACGTCACTAAAGTACGTTGCTAATAATAATAACTACTCAAAAAGAGTAAACGCAAACGCCAATTACGTAAAGAACACAAAGAGAAGCACACTACACCAAGTTCAAAAAAGAGAAAAGATTGCTCAATATCGTTTAACATGAACGCGGCAAATATTATCAATCCTGAGCAACTCAGGCCGAATATCAAGAAGACGAGATTTTTCTAAAACATGCCACCACCACCACCAAAATCACCACCACCAAAGCCACCATCAAAACCACCACCACCACCAAAGTCGCCAGGAGGAGGCATCATATTGTGATCAGACACCATATCACCAATAAGCAATCCACCAAGTAAACCACCAGCTGCACCCAAGGCAAGACCAGTGCCCGCACCCATTCCACTGCGTCGCTGTGACTGATTTGCTCGGGCGTCAGTGGTAGTAGTAGCAATGACGGGCTGTGGCTGCATGTATCCACCTCCCTGAGGATACATTGGCTGCTGGGGATACATCGGCTGCTGAGGATACATTGGCTGTTGAGGATACATCGGCTGCTGGGGATACATCGGCTGCTGGGGATACATCGGCTGCTGGGGATATCCACCGTATTCACGCTGTTGTTGTTGCTGCTGAGGATTGGTTTGCGCTTGAAAAGCAGGATTACTTGGGGCATCATATGCGGGAAGAGCACTGGCGCCACTTGGTGCATTCCACTGCGATACTCCGGTCGACAGATTAACGAAGTAGTATCTAGACGCGGGAATCAGCCATAATGCAGCAACTAGAAATATAGTAGTAAAACGAACGACATACGCATTATAATTCGTATCGAATTTCGCAAGCCATCCTAAAGCACGAAAACCAAAAGGGTCAGCGAAAACTGATGATAGAATAATAAAGCTAAGACGACACAGTTTTTGAGATCTTCCAACCCACCTTCAGGAACGTACGGAGGAGGCGGCTGCGATGGCAGACCAGCTGAAGCCATTAACAAGCCGCTGTAAATACAAAAAAGAAAACGAGCAGAGAGAATGTATTACAACACGGATAAAAGATGAACAAAACGCAAGATAAGACGAGGCGGAGTCCCAAAGGCTGTGTGTGCTCCACGCCCAGAACGACCTTCCCTGTCAGCTGACCATAAATACGGATCCAAGACAGTACTTACTAGTAGTACCGACGCAGTATAAACTATTCTGGGCCTAGATGCACCCGCACTACTTTGAAAATTCAAATTTCCAACTTATTCTCTCACAAATCGGGCAGGCAGTCAATAGCCGGGTCCCGATTCTTGCGTCTGCCGAATTTCAACAAAACAACAAAACAACGATTTGGCACCGGTTATTCTTCTCACGTTATTCAGTTATCGCAGTTTGGAAGAGAAAGAGAAAAAAGAGGGCCGCGATAAAGCACGTTGCACGGCTCAGGAACCCACCCTCATTAACAAGATTCCCACTATCCAAATACTACCACTTTCGTCTTTGCAAAGCTATTCAATCCACTGTAAGATTGTAATTTCTATTTATTACAATTAACTCCTCGATCCGCTTCCGCTGCTGTACAAAACGCGTGCCGCGCAACTCCAACTTAAGCAACTGCATAATCATATAAACATAGCACAGTTAAGTCCCTAACTGCACTGTTAGTTTGGATGTGGCTGAGCGCACAGGCGAGACGCGGCAGCCAAAGCGTCGTCGACAGGCTTTAACCACTCATCATTTCACGGCAATTTTTCTCGTATTTCTTTTCTTTTGTTTTGTTTGAGAGACTCTGTGGTTTGGGTGTTTATTGACTTGATCTTGCGCTTCTCTTTTTGTTGTGTGGGAAATCTTGTTACGGGTTAAAACTCAGTGGTTTCGTGCGAGATTTCAGTCTCTCCGTCTTCATCCGCTGCGTCATCATTTCCATTCACATTTGAAATCAGTCGCGTCTTTAGATCTATATATCTTCCGAAAACAACAGATTCGAAGACAATAAAAGAACTGCAATAGATAAAAACAGAATTACAATGGCTATACTTCACCGACATCACTCGAATGATGATACTGACAGTATTGATGAAACAACGCCTCACAAAATCGAGAAGAAGCCAAAGAGTCGTCGGCCACCAAGTATGCTCTCCGTTTATATAACACTACTTTACAAGTCAGAATCTAACTGCTGGGTTGTTTTTTTTTTCCTTAAATGTAGATACTGCTTTTAGACAGCAGCGGTTGAAAGCGTGGCAGTAAGTATTGAAATCGAATCAAATCCCAAATCGATTCCGTGTATGCTAATAACCCTTTAGACCAATTCTTACTCCCAAGACTGTTCTTCCGCTTTTTTTCACCGTCGGAATTATCTTTGCTCCTATCGGAGCTCTTCTTCTTTGGGCTAGTACTCGAGTTCAAGAAATTAGCATCGACTATACTCACTGTATTGATTCCGCCGAAAATAATTCTAATTCCGCCGTGCCAATCCCCTCAAAATATGTTCATAATCACTTCCGAGGAGCTGTATCGTCAAACATCGCAACCTGGCAAGCCTATGTTACTGATGGACTAGAAGGACAGCGTGATTATTGTCGAATTCGATTTATGGTTGAAACCGAAATGAAAGCCCCAATTTATTTATATTATCGATTAACAAACTTTTTCCAAAATCACCGTCGTTATGTTCAATCTATTGATGAAGATCAAATCAATGGTGAAGCGAAATCGGCTTCTTCTTTGAAAAGTGATGATACTTGTAAACCATTAACTTTGAATGAAGATGGAATGCCTTATTATCCTTGTGGATTAATCGCAAATTCTTTCTTCAACGATACTTTTTCCTCACCTGTGTTTCTTGGAAATTTGAATTCAATCACAGATGCCCCTACGGATGATACAGAATATACAATGACTGATCAAGGAATTTCATGGGCTAATGATCGTAAACGATTTAAAAAGACGAAATATAAAGCAAGTGAAGTCGTTCCACCGCCAAATTGGCGATTGTCGTATCCAGATGGATATACGGATGAGAACCTTCCCGACCTTTCCGAAATGGAATCCCTTCAAAATTGGATGCGTACAGCCGGATTACCTACATTTAGTAAACTTGCTCTTCGCAATGATACGGGAAATATGCAAGTTGGAGTTTACCAAGTGGAAATTGGAATGAGATTTCCAAGTGAGGTTTACGGAGGTACAAAGACTCTTTTGATATCGACGAGAACAGTTGTTGGTGGTAGAAATCCATTCTTGGGAATCGCATATTTGGTAGTAGGTGGTTTATGTATTGTACTTGGTGTTTTATTCGCAGTAAGACATCTTATTAAACCAAGGAAATTAGGTGATCATACTTATCTTTCTTGGAATAATGATCAGACTGCAGCTTTAGCAAACTGAAAAAGAAAAGGAAACAGAATAAGAAAGAAAATTTTACATGCTATATTTTACTTTTTTTGTTATTCTCCTTTTTACGTTTATTAGTGCTTGTATTTTTGTTTTGTTATTGTATCTGTTTTCCTTTTTATTTCTCGTATTTTTTGGGCTTTGGTTTTTACACGTTTTTACGCTTCTTAGTTATCTTATCGTTTCTAAACTATGCTTTGCTTTGCTATGCAAAATGAAAATTTATCGTCTTCATCTCAGTAAATATCACCAAACATTACATGGCATGACTTGTGTAGAATCTATCTCTCTTTTGGTTTATTTTCCTTTTTGTGTTTTTTTTCTCTTTTGTTCTTGTTATAACCTTTTTATTTTCTTTAACTTGTTATATTTTGCTAAATCCTAATGTTGTGTTGTTGATTGTTTTTCTGATATTGTGAAAATAGATTTGTATTTTACATATGTACTTTTATCGATGATAGCAGATCTCTTCTTCTATTCTTTTTTTTTTTTACAACATAAAAAGGAGGTTTTCTTTAATAAGAAACGTTTTTATTTCATATATATATATATGTGTGTGTGAATGTGAAATAAACAATAAATAAGTTTATCATGTTATCTATCAACTTTTTCAATATTATGAAAATATATACTTTTGTAAATTTGTTTTTTAGTTATTTTATTTTATTTTATTCTTTTGTTTTTCCGAAATGATATTACTACAACTATTATACAATAAAGCAGCCTTTTTTTCAAAAAATATATATATACATATATTTATATATGTACTCTACCTCTTCCATCTTACTAAATTATTGAATCTTTTTTGAAAAAAAAAAAAAAAATACTACAACTACTACTACTACTACTACTACTACTAACAAAACTATATAATTAAATCATAAGAATTCATAACCAAGAACATCCCTGCTCATAATACTAGTTTCCTCAGTACAAATAGATAGTCGTTCAGATTTTATATGACGACATAAAATTGAATTTTAATTTCTATCTGGGTTATAAATGAGTATCTTTCTACTTTTTTACAATCTCAAGGCTAATCAAGTGTTTGCTATGATGGTGTAAAAGAAGAATAATAATATAATAATAATAACAATAATAATGGCGATGATGATATAAATATATAAATCAAGAAATGGAAAGCAGATGAAGAACAAGGAAGTTTAAAAGCAACAAAAAATGTCAAAAAAAAAAATAAAGAAAAAGAAAATAAAAAATTCAACATTACGAGAATGTATAAATTTAAAAAAAAAAAAAATTATATAGGAAAACAACCTGCAATAAAGGTAATTGCAAGAAAGGGGAAGAAGAAATACACGAACAATTATAGAAAAACGGATCAACGAATAGTTTTAGGAAACTTGGGCGAAAAAAGAAATGACACGCACATTAACAAGACGAATATATAATTAAAGGAGGAAAAAGATATAGATTTAACAACGACGAAAACAACACAACGGGAAAAATATATATAGTAATTTAATCTGCTTAATCCTTAATTTCCTCATCTCCATCAGCATCCTTCTTAGCCTCAGGCTCCTTGTCAGTAGGGGCAGCCGCAGCATTAGACTCCTCAAGATCGCTGGTCCAAAGTGTCAGGTTATCTCTGAGAAGCTGCATGATGAGAGTAGAATCCCGATAGCTTTCTTCCGAAAGAGAGTCCAGCTCGGCAATCGCATCGTCAAAAGCCTGCTTAGCAAGGTGGCAAGCACGATCGGGAGAGTTAAGAATCTCGTAGTAAAAGACCGAGAAGTTTAGGGCAAGACCGAGACGGATCGGATGGGTAGGAGTAAGATCGGTCTGAGCAATGTCGGTCGCGGTCTTGTAAGCGTCATGAGCCGCGTTAGCAGCATCTTTCCGCTTGTCACCAGAGGCAAACTCGGCGAGATAACGGTGGTAATCACCCTTCCTGTGGTTACGAGTATTAGCATCAACAGATCACTTACTAAACGACATTGACACATACATCTTATAGTAAAAGACCTTTGACTCTCCAGTCTCGGCCTGGGGAATAAGATAATCAGTCAAGACAGACAAAACGTCGCCGCAGACAGTATCGAGCTCCTTTTCGATCTTGGAGCGGTACTCACGGATCTGAGCAACATGCTGCTCGGATCCCTTGGATTCCTCCTTTTGCTCAATAGAGGAAATAATTCGCCAACTGGCGCGACGAGTTCCAATGACGTTCTTGTAAGCAACCGAAAGAAGGTTACGCTCGTCAACAGACAATTCAGCGCCGAGCTGGAGTATGGTTTTAGCATATTGAGTTTTTCAATAACAAATAAATAGGGGACGACAAACCTTAGCGACGTCCTTCATGTAAGTGACCATCTCTGGATGAAGAGTTAGCAACAAATCATTTTAAGATAGGATCGTAATTCATACCGTCATATCGCTCAGCCTGCTCGCAGAGTCTAGCGAGGAAAGTCTTAGTCTCTCTCTATAGTTGAAGAATGTTAGTCACCACAAATAAAACACGAAACTGTTAGCTGCCATTTCGCGTCATGCAAGTCGCACTCAATTATATAAAGAATGGATTCAAGTCAAGGAAGTTTGGTAGAAGTGTGCCGATATGTCATTGCAGCCTCAATCGCTAGATTTGCACATTCTAGTAAACAATTGGCGAAATACGACTGTATTCAAACCGAAAAATTCATAGGGTTTTTTATCATAGGGTTTTTGTCGAATATAAAATGACGAGTAAACGAACAGTGTCATATTTGGAATGGTGACTGGGCCAACAGAAACGTTGCAGGGTAGGCAAAAAAATGGCCAATTTGCATGGTTGGCGGGAATACGCGGCTATAGCCGAGCCGGGAGCAAAACTTGCAAAGCGGCCGAAACGAAATCGCAGGTGCCATCAATCAACAATGATATCTAACGATGAATTTTCAAACTCGAGCAACATGATAGATGTGTTTACAAGGACATCAAGAATGAGTATGGAAGGGCGTTGACGTAGTTTGCAAGAGTGGCTAGTCCAAAAGTCGCGCGCTGCTATGATGCGCACATGACGGGTGCTTTTTCGAGCCAGCGCAAGCATCTAATTGATATTGACATAATAGCAGCGGACTTCAACACATTCAAACCAGTTTTGCGAGTGTAGAATGGCAGATTGGGGAGATTTGCGGAGGGTGCGTCGCTGAAGCGGGCCCAAAAATAGCGATAAACAAACGGCGCGAGTGACACAGCGGATGGACAGAGCCGACGAGGAAGACACGAAACGATGGCAGCAGCAAGCAACAAAACAGCAGACAAACTTACTTCGGTGGACATTGTTGAATGTAGGACGAGAGAAGGGGGGGGGGGCGGGTGGAAACAGGTGCTTTGTGGTGGAGAGAAAGAACTAGACGTGGGAAGGAGAAAGAGAGAAGAGGGGAGTGCGTTGTGGCGGGCACGGGCGGCGAGTGAGGCTGCGGCCAACTCCTGCGCTCGCTGTGTGCAAACCCCCTAATTGGGTCCTGGGCTCGTGTAGTGGACGTGGCTAACCTGCAACACAGCAACAACAGACTGCGACTGCCCTTTGGCAATTATAACTGCGCTCTTACAAGTTAGTGTAAGCAGCAGCAAGCCCGTGCCGGATCTTCTCGGCCGCGGTGATTGCGTCGGAGAAGCGTAGGAAGACGACGCAAATGGCAAGCAGGACCTCGAACTCGGAGACCCTGATGACGATTTGCTCCGGGTCTGGGATCATTTTTGCTGTGGATTAGCCATGAGCAAGAGCCATTTTCTTTATACTGTTGCTGCTGCTGTTGCTGCTGTTGCTGACGCGATATCGTAAAGTTCGACATGCTTTCTAGCCCCTTATCCACAAATCAAGTCGCTCGCCGGCGAACAGCTGAAGACACAGGTCGTTTCGCTACGCGACTCGTGCGCATCTGACACCCGAGCCGAGGCGGTTAGTTTCGCTGTCCCGAGTATTGATACGATGCCGTGTTTGCACTATAGAACTCGCTAATCTATGGCGACTGCTACAGCTGCTACAATTACCGAAATTACTGCCTAACCACCTGGTGCTACTTCGCTGTACTACTCTTGCCATATCGATCCTGCTTTGGTCACAGAATGATCAGAAGCATGTAGGTTTTGTTTATGTACCGTTTTATCTTTAACTACCGCCGCTAGCTGCCTGCGCTCCCGGTTCTAATTTGTGGTGCACACTAACACCACCCATCATCCCTTTGCTCGGTTGGCTGCTGCCGGCAAACGCACACCGCCCCGCCCAAACGTCCGGAGCGCTCAATGGCTCGAATCTGCGTGCTCGTGCCTCGGGTACGGCATGCGCCCAGCAAAGAGATTAAGCTGCACAGTCGCGGTCGCGGCAGAGCTGTTCTTGCTCTCGAAGTCCTCCCGCCCCGACCAGCCGCAGTACACAACTCCGGTTCCCGGCCGGGGCGTTGGAGATCCTGTTAATCTCCCAGGCACCACCTGACAGTCGCTATCGGCTTCATTGTCTAAACATAGAGAGCAGCAATACCACAAAAGTGCGCTGTAATTAGTCCCTTAAAAAAATGCACTGACCCACTACTAATGTAAACATACAACAATGAAATTGACAATCCTCATTTAATCTAATCCCAGCTTCTTCAGCAGATTGTTCCTATGCGACCAATACCTGCTCCATTTCCCAAAAAAGTAAAACAAAAAAGTAAGCACAGACACAGCTGCCTGAATCGATCCAGCAACAACAAAACAATGCTTCACTCCCGCGGCAACCAGCCAGTCGTACGCTCGCTCAGTCAAGGCAAAGCTAACTAAATTTTTCACAAGCACAAGGACTACGAATGCCTCCACTTGAATATCCCGGTGTGCGTCAGTGATATACGCTCCTGAAGCCACTGCTCCGATTATCATTCCACATGTCTCCACTCCAAAGAAAAATGGCGGCAGATACTTGGAATATTTATACATATCATTGGCAGTTATTCCAAACCCCCAGATACCGGTGCATCCACAAATTAGCTGCGGAATAACCAATAGCACTCGAAATTCAGGCTCATAGATGTTGTTATTCCGTTTCGACATGTATTTTGCCAAATAATCTGACGACATTCCCGCAATCACAAATCCGACTAGCGAGCCAATTAATGCTCCAGTGTATAAATTTCCAACTTCAACCTCTGTGTACCATAACGGAGGTCCGAGAAAAATAGCTGCAAGAACGACTCCAATAGTAACAGTCCATGCAATAAGTGGAGCCTGTGTAAGCGCAGCGAAAATTACTCCAGGATGCAGAATCAAAGGAAATGGCCGCAAAAAGATCTTCCAAAGGGGTCGGTCGGATTTCGAGCCAGAAAACAAACGCAGGGAGCTTAGGAACGATTCTGGGGTTTCATGAACAGGCTTTACAGTAGAATCATCAGAATCAGCAACCGGGGATACGGAGTCTTGTAACCGCTGCTCAATAATATCTTCTTCGCCGGCGAAATCAGTGTCATATATATGATTACGTCTATAAACAGTTTCGGGCAAGAAAAAGATGACGAGAACCATTGTCACAGAGGAGAAAATTAAAACAAACCAAAACAGCCAATGCCAGCCCATTGCAGCTGTGATATGGCCAGCAATAATCGGTGCGAGAAAGGTAGCGCCAAAAAGGCACAGATTGGCAACGGCAAGCCGGTAGCCACGTTGGTGCACAAAGTACATGTCGCCGATTGAAGTGTTGACGAGGACTTCAAAGGGGGCAAGGGATACACCTTGCAGGATACGCGACCACAGGAAGGACTTGTATGAAGTCGCTGCACCAGCCCAGGCAGAGGAGGCGACTAAGATGACACATGCAAAGATATACGGAAAGCGCTTGCCGTACTTGACAGCGATGGCGGTGACAAAAAGCGAGGTGATTGCGCCAGAGGCAAGATACCAGCCAGTTAGCAGGGCGATATCGCGAAAGCCGTGTCTGAAGTAGAGGAGGAGGACCGTAGAGGCAGAGGCAATAAGAGGCGAGACGACTGCGCTCATAATCTGCAGTAGCAAGTAGCGGTCAGAGTGTGAGCAGGATAATAGAGCAATGAGGGCCTTACAGAGGCAAGGCAGAGGACGAATAGGACGGTGTCTGGAGGGCGGTCAGCGCATATCCACCAAGCCAATGACAATGGGACGCACCCTTCTTGCGAGTAGACCAATTGAGAGGGTCCCTGATGGAGTCTGAAGGCTGCGGGACGAGGATGGTATTTCCGTGGCGCTTGAGGCGGTCGATAGAGAGGCTCTGATCGGCCTGAGAAAGCTCGATGTTGTGCTCGAAGGAGACGCCTTCGAAGAGGTGAACGGTGCCAGGCACAGCACCACCGGCACTCGGGGGTTCGAGTATGCCAAAGGCCATCAATGGGCCAGTTGAGAGGAGGAGGAGGAGGACGACGATGACAAAGAGAAAGAGGAAGAGGGTTGTGCAGTGAGGGATGTAAATAGACAAAGGCCCGGTTTCGTGCCGCTTCTCAGCCTCTTACTAACGGCGAGCGCGCATACGTCGTGGGTATAAATTCCGCCCCTCCCCCCCCACACTTGTCTTCTTCTTCTTCCACTCCCTACTTCCCACTTCCAACTACCTGCCTCCAACCATGCGTTTCTCTGCCTTCTTCTCTGCTATCGCACTCGCCGCCGTCGTTTCTGCCCAGTCTCTCGACGGCCTGCCTACCTGCGCACAAGTACTCACGCCCCACACCACGCGGCAGTATCCTTTGTTCGCCCGCTAACCCCTTTTCTTAGTCGTGCGCCGGCTCGGCCATCTCCTCGACCGGGTATGTTCTAACTTGATAACACTCCGCCCTGTTCTAGCACTGACGGTCTATTAGTTGTGGTATTGACGTTGCCTGCATCTGCAAATCCCAGTCCTTCATTGACTCCATCGCTGGATGCGTCGTCACTGCCTGCTCGTCCGCCGATCAGAAGACTACTGCCCAGTTCGCTGAAAACCTCTGCTTGTCTGCGTCCGTCACGCTCACCGGCGTCGATGCTCTTCTTTCCTCCGCCGCTGCCTCTGCTGCCCAGTCCAGTGAAGCTGATGCCGGGTCGTCGTCCTCCTCCATGACCATGTCTTCCATGTCTTCTTCCTCCGCAATATCTTCCTCAGCCGTCCCCTCCTCAGCCGCTTCTTCCTCAGCTGCTTCTTCCTCAGCTGCTTCTTCCTCAGCTGCTTCGTCCTCAGCTGCTTCTTCCTCTCCCTTTGCAGTTAACAGCACTCTTTCTGCCTCTGCCAGCAGCACTCCTGCCAGCAGCACTCCTGTCAGCAGCACTCCGGTTTCTTCCTCCGCGGTAGCCTCTTCCAGCGCTGCTGGTGCCTCCACCGTCGGGGCCGTTGGAGCCACTTCTCTTCTAGGATTTCTCGTCGTCATGTTCTTGTAATGAGTCATTCCGTACGATGCATGTCAGTCTTGGAGTCTATTACAGACTATCTATGTGGTTTTGAATGTATTTTGTAGCTAAGACGATTCGCAAACATGCAAAAATTAACAGGCTGTTACTTGTAGGAAAGCTGATATCAATAGCTCTTCTTTTTTCCTTCCCACTAATAAGGTAGTAAGGATCAATTGATTAAAAGCTTTGCTATTTGCAGTTCTATATACGATACAAGAAGAGTCCCACTAAAATACCCCTCGCGTAAAGTGTCCCGCGCCTTTCCTTTTTGGGCAAATAGACTCAGCCCAGCCACAATGGAGCCACAATGTATGTATAACAAAACAGCTTTCCAGTTTGCTGCCCTTCTCGACAAGCCCAACCAAGTCGACTCGCGGTTAAAGATCCTCAGACCGTCAAGTGCCAAAAAAAAAAAAAAAAAAAACTTTGGCTGGCCGCCATGCGTTATTGTGAAAGCTAACGGGGCAGTATGAAAAGACGATTCTATTGCTGCTCGTATAACCTGCAAGCCACTTTTTGGGTGAACTGTTTACTAGTGAAATGGAATGGAGAATTATCGCGCGCTTGCAAAATACTTTCTTAAAGGTGGGAATTGGGACTTCAAGCGCGTCTTTGGTCGAATGCAACTCTTCTACGGTCTTCAGTATGCTGGTATTTAAACAGCAACTGCGCAGTAGCACATTAGGGCTTAAACGCGTGGTGTAAATATAGGGTCTACCTAAATCGACCAACTAATTTCCTATATTAACCAACGCCTTTCCTTTTTGGGAAAGTTAGCCACAAATTGCGCCACAGCACAGTACCTTTCCATTAGTTTGCACATTGACACTATCCTGCTCTCCACCACAATACAGACTAGATTCTTAAGTCTATTTTATCACAACACAACATGTTCCTAACTAGGATTCTGCATGGGCTAATCCTCCTCCGCAACCACATCACAACTTAAATCTAATCCTAACTCTAATTGGGTTACTGGCCCCTCTATCAATTGAGAGGCAACTGTAGAAGGCTCAACCACTATTGTATAATCTTCTGCCACCTCTATGAAATCAGCCTGAAAACTTCGCATATTGGTCCTTTCTAGCTGGGCTCCAGATTAATACAGGTCCAGATGCCCTCTCTTCAGCCGTGATATCACTGAACCGTAGCCAATTATGGGAGGATTAATATATATCTGCTCATGAGCTTTGTTTTTAACACTGGGGAGCTCACTTGAAAGAAAGCTCAAACGCAGAAGGATCTCTTCGAGAAGACGAAGGCCGCATACCACCAAGGGCACCCCGTGGCCGACCATTGCGCTGGACAGGTATCGAATCTAATACAGGAAGAGGGTATGATACTGCAAGCACAGAAAGAGCACCTGGTTCT
>JAKTPV010000062.1:0-96397 GCA_030556335.1 Myxozyma vanderwaltii | reverse complement strand
CCGGCAGATAGCTTAACTTTGAGATTATGGGATTGGTATTAATGGTTTTATTTTGCTCTTTTCATACTTGATTTTATAAGTGTTTTGTTTAATATTTGTTTGTGATATATATTTGTTTAGGATCAACTCATAGGGAGGTGTATATTTGCTATGTAAACGTCATATCCTCGCGGATACATACGTACATGAATAAAAAAAAAAAAAAATCAATACATCTTTCCATTACGAGGTGCCAGTGGGTACTTTATTAGGAAACGGGAGACACAGCCTCCGAAACACCTTTACAAGATCAGCCGGGGTTTTCATCTCTTGTTTTCTCATCGTCGAGAATTTACTTGCCAATTTGCGTATGCGGTCAAAAGCTGAATTATACTAGAGGTTCGCTGTGGTGCAAGACGTACTGTATACTGTGCGGTTCTTCATTCTCCTAAGAATTATTTGAGCGGATTACCAATTCTGGTTGTTATCAAATAAAGGCATTTTCACAAGTCAACACCGCTTTAAAAATGCAATAAAAAGATTGTTTTTCTTTTAGGCGTCGCAGCGATTAGCGCGCTTTTTCATGTGCTTCAAGAATGCCGTATGAGCATGACCTCTCCGACGCAAAATGTATCGCGCAGCATGACGTTAATAAGTGCACTCTGCACAAAAATATGTCTCACTTGAAAAAACTTGAATTTCAAGGAGGAAGATTTGTAGATGGAAGTAAAACAGAAACCTCGCTGCATTTAACGGAGGCACAATTGTTTGTTTACATACTTTTTCTATCACATGACCCGCGACGTTACTTGAGCGAGGTGGGTTCGAGCATTGTGCGGCACCGGTTCAGACCAATTTTCTGGAACGCGAGAAATTTCTATGAGTGCGGATCCATGACGGTGGATCATATTAGCGTAATCGCGCTACGTTCCAATGATACTCTAATTTTTGGAGTCTGCATGACATCGGTAATGCAAGATACTTTTAGGCCAACGAACTGGTTATGTGAATAGGGCCACACTAATATAGAGGACACTGTGATTGCCCGTCTCGTTAGCGTTTTAAGGTATTGGTAAATTGTACGTTTGCTTCCTTGATCCGCCAAATTAAAACCTCGCAAATGCCTTCCTAAAATGTCTTCGAGAGACGTAATATGACAGAGAACTATCTCGGGTAATAAAGTAGGAAGCTACAAAACTTGAAATACTCGTCATCCACCCATTATCTTTCCCAAAGTATCCGATTTCGCCAAAACCTGGCAATTCACGGTATATCGCCTCCCCGCCAACCCCGAAAACCTACGAACACCGTACCCCCCCCCCCTCCCCGCCCCCCTCTCCCGCCCTTATAGTTTATTTTGCTATGAACGAAGTGCTACCATACTAGTCTTGAATACAGCTTTTATTAAACTTTTATTTAAATCAGCCAATCAGATAAGGTTGTACAAACACGTGATGTTTTGTTATTTATGACGTACGCTCATTAAGTTTTGTATATTTGACTTCAAGATTTTGCAACAAAGTGGGATGTTAGAGTGAGAATTAACAGCGAGAGTGTACCTTGTGGTGACGTACAGTTAGATCATTGAAGAGAATATCAATTTAGCTTTCAGTTGCATTGGCGGTTGCTACTCTTCTGTTTCCATTTTCGATTTGTGCAGTAGCTTGATCTTTCCCTATAATAAACGATATTCTCTCGAAAAGGCATATATGACGTCCACTACCTCTCACGGCCAATTTGAGCATCACGCAGATGCAACATCATTTACATCAGCAGCATCTAAATCTGAAATTTACAGTACTGCACTTGCATCTGCGCAGGCTTTATTTTGTACACAGAGGTTTTGGCCATCTAATCTTGCAAACGCAGCTTCATTAATTTGGCATGCATTTGAAGCTTTAGAGATGAAAATAAACTGGGCTGGGTTTTACGTGTGTTCACCGACATCTGAATCAGAGCTATTGTTAGGTCCATTTATGGGTAAAGTCGCATGTCAAAGTATAAAAGTAGGTAAAGGAGTTTGCGGTACGGCAGCACTCACAAAGAGAACTCAGTTAGTTTTAAACGTCAAAGATTTTCCGGGGCATATAGCCTGTGATGGGGAGACAAAAAGCGAAATTGTTGTACCAATCTTAGATGATGCAAGCGTTGTTAGAGGAGTTTTAGATGTTGATTGTCTGGTTCTAGATGGTTTTGATGATAGTGATGCGAAGTTTTTAGAAGAGTTGGCGAAGTTAATCAGTCAGAGTTGTGATTGGTAGCATGATCAAGAAAGACACGCAACGAATGTGAAAAGCATACAATACTTCCTCGCGTCCAGAGTATAGTTGGAGCGGGACTCAACTCATTCTCTCCTAGCTTGATTCGTAGTTTCGCACTTGCACTATCTATCAAAAAATTATTGTCAAGTCTGACGCTCACTACAACTCAGTTGCTTTCCCCTTGTTTTAAAAGATACAAAATAGCGCTTTGACATCCAGAAGAAGTTGGAAAATAGGATTCATGAGAGAATATTACGCTGAGCTGGCCTTAATTAGGACGACACGAAACGGTGGCAAGTTAGGTACAGCCTGGTACGCCTGCTTAATATTTCTCTGGCTATATGTTCTTGTGTTATTTTCAACGTTATATAAAAGCACCTGCACTAATCCTGTAATACAATCATTGCTGGTACAATGCCTGCATTTCAATAAGCGTATTACGTGATACATTTGGTAAGGTTTATTGCTGACTGTGTCTGAGAGTCTACGTCGGTCAACTGGGTCCTGGTTTGCAAATAACGATTGCATGGGAAGCTAGGCCGCACTTGCATAAAAGTCAAAATCTGAAAACTTTGTTTAATGCCCTCCCCTCCCCCCCTCCTTTCGGAATTTGGCTAGTTCTCTGTGGCGATTTCATCGCTGTTACTACTTGTGCCTGGCACACTAAAATGACACGCCTCCCCTGTTTGGTTGAGATGGAGGTTGCCATATCCCATCACTGGCTGCGCATCGTCAGCTTGCGGCCAGAGGAGCTGCATTTGTGCTGCGTGGCATGCTTCCAGAAAATCCTGCTCGCAGCACAAATAACATTCAGTTGTGCATGGAACATTCAGAAAAGTCGAAAGTGGGAGCAAATGCAGTTGCGAAACTAGGCGCAGAAGTATCGTTTAGACAAGATTTCATCTTTGAACTGTGATCCTGTGGTCAGTTTTTCGTTTATGGTACTCTCCTCGCTTCTAAAAGTCTCCGATCGCTTCTGTTTATTTTTCTATGCGGCTTTGCTGGTTGACGGTAAATGAAAAGCAAACTGAGGGCAGATAAGGAGGCGAGGAAAAAGAGTTTCAGGTCCTTCGCGGGCAGAAGAGTAGGGCAAAAAAACGCGTGTCTTAAACCCCGACACGAAACGAAAAAAAAGTACGAAGCGAGAACCTTAG
This sequence comes from Myxozyma vanderwaltii, assembly GCA_030556335.1. NCBI lineage: Eukaryota > Fungi > Ascomycota > Lipomycetes > Lipomycetales > Lipomycetaceae > Myxozyma > Myxozyma vanderwaltii. The sequence goes on along the minus strand of JAKTPV010000062.1, from coordinate 93,003 downwards.
TTTGGCCATAGCGCGAAATAAAATTTGTTTGAAATTGAGCATCACTCTTTCACTTGCGACCTGTCTAGTTCATGAGTGCCGCTCTGCAAGACACAGCTCCATGCACTTGCAACGGCGGTAACCATTATCTCGGATTCGTGCCTTCTGGGTACCGGAGTCCGGCTGGCCGTCTAACTGGAGCTGATTTGAGGGAAGTTGTCATGTTGCAAGCCGAATTGACTACTAGTCAATTGCAATCTAACCTCCAGCGACTTACAGGCATACTAATTGGAAGTTCCCGGCTTTCTCTGATTTGTAAATGCAAAAATGACAAGGTCATCGTACTGAACTCAGTTGCAGAAGGCGGCTCTCGACAGCACGTCGTAACAGCTATGATGGTGTGAAACAAAAGGGAGTACCTAAAGCGACTAACGGTATTGCCAAATTGCTTTTGCGTCTTTCTTTTGTTAGTTTTTATATGGCGATCTTCGCACAAATGCACGCCACAGTACGTTCAAATATCATTTTGCTGCCCTCCTTCACCACAAACAAAGTCCAAATGTTTAATTTTAATGCCACCTGTATTACTGGTCCTTCTATCAACTAATGGCAGCTGTTGAATGCTCAAATACTATTGAATTCACTTCTAACGAGTCAGCAAGAGCACTTCTTATGTATACTTTTCTAGCAGGATTCCGGATTCATATATAATACTAGAAAAAAGCATCCTGGTGCTCCTACTAAAGGCAAAGTGAGGTGGGGTGTATAGGAGTTTAACTTTGAAGTTAGCCTGAATGTTAGCAAATTCAAGGGTTATAGCCAGTGTTTCGAAGCTCCTGTACCAACTTAAAAAAGCCGTTGAAATACAGCTCATTTACCTCTATCACGCGGCTCAGCAAACCTCTTCTTCTGTCGTGGCGTTAATAATCCTTTTCAACAGGAGAAATACGTGGAAGTGTGGTGCAGAGTGCAGTAATGATTTGACTTGGTGGTAATTCGGACAGTGCTTGATTGCACATACGGGTATACATACGCCTTTGGATGAAGAGCAGCAACTTTTGTGTGCAGGACGAGTCGACGCTTCTGTGTGGACACCCGCACTGCTTTGATCTAATAATCTTTTATTGCTTTGAAGGATGCACCCCAGGGCTTGTTGATTTTGCATCATAGCGGCCAGCACGGTGACAGGCAAGAATAATGACGTAGGTATTCTTAGGCGGAGTTTTAATATAGCATAGTAAGTAAAGCAAATTATATAGTAGTAGAGGGACGTAGGAGGGAGGGTTGCTAGGGCAGTGAACTAAAGAGCCGTATTACGGACGTACATTGTGGCAAAAAGGACACACGTATAATAAAATTGGCAAATGTCTTTTTTTTAAGATTACGGAATTGGTGTCGATGGTTTTATTCTGCTCTTTTCATACTCGATTTTTCAAGTGGTTTGTTTAGTTGTTTGTGATATATATATGTTTAGAATCAATTCATAGGGAGTTGTTAATTTGCTATGTAAACGTCATATCCGCGCAAATGCATACGTTAATAACTAAAACAAACCACTCTATTGTCGGTTGGCTCATCGATATATCGATCTTACCACAACATGGTTCATAAGCTTGCAATTTGGTGATTTGGTGATCGGCGTCATCGGGTATAGCATTGGATCTTATAATAAAACAAATATACTTATACTTATACAGAACAAATGCGCAAATAGCAAATAGCAGTACATTTTATACAATACAATGATCCATAGCGCCTGTAGAAAAAAATAAGCAAACAAAAATGCGACTCTAACAGCAATAATGCATCTGAATTCAAAAAACGAAACCCATAAATATGTAAACCAAGCAGTAAAGAAACAATTTAAACTAATTAGAAGACAAAACTTTAACTCGGTAAAACAAAGCGCTAGTAGTGTAGCCTATCAAAAAACCCTTCCAAGCTCATGAAACTAAAAGAATGAATGCAGGAGCAATACCCAAAGATGTAAACACAAATCCCAAGTCACGTCCGCTCAAATGATAAATGCAGCCCCTCAACTTGGATGGCCTCTTCTGTCAGCATTACTTCTAAACTGGTCTACACTATGCTCATCTTTCCCACGGTCTTGCGGCTGCTGCTGCTGCCGCTGCTGAGCATGAGGTCGATGAGGATCATATTGCGAATGTATTGGAGGTACTGTCGAAAGAGGGGTAATCTGCTGCCCAATATGTTGTACTAGTCGATTGTAGGTATTCGAGCGAAGAGCCCCTACCGCTGATGTTGGCTGTGTCGCAGGAAAGTGCGCGTACATAGGAACCGACTGCTGTAATAGAGGCTGAGGAAGAGGAGATGCTCGGGAAGATGGCTGATGGTTTTCGTAGTATGAGTGTGCATGCACCTGTTGATTTTCCGGTGAAACAATCATATTTGTTGGCTGTTCGGGATGGACAGGTACCAGATTGGCAGGCGCTTGAGCCTGAACAGATGATTTAGACTGAGATGTGATATTACTGTTTTCGCTCTTTGAGTTGCCGCTTTTGCCATTGTTGTTTGCGGCCATCAAGTTACGCTTCTTGACCAACTTGGCGTGGTCTAGGAATTTATTTGATTAGCTCAAAATCAATTGAAAAGAAGAAATCAAGAAGGAGTGGCAGCATACGTAATCCGCAGGCATTGCAAAGCGTCCGAACACCATCAGGGCCGCGCCTCCATTCCGGGGTCTCTGAAATTCCGCATTGCCGGCAACGACTAGGCTGAGACCCCCGGACGCGCTTCTTGCTGTTGACAACAAACGGCCTGGAAGCGGGAGCACTAATTGATGCAGGTGTGCTAGAGGTGCTGAATCCGATTGCGTCAGGAGAGGAAGCAGAGGAGGATATTGCAGAAGAAGCAGAAGCTGAGTAAGACTTGTTTACTGCAGAGTATCCAGAATTGCTGTCAAAGACGTTTTCGGTAGACGCTGAAACTTCGGTTTTAATAAGTACTGGAGCCGGGTTAGACGCAGGCTTGGTGGCCCCAGAAGTCGAGGCAGCGGGAGCGGCGCGACGCTGAACTTCTTCTGCAATGACCGCATCTCTCCAAGCTTCGAGGAATCTGACATTTTGTTGCGCGCGCTTAAGTGTATCTTCAATCATAGAGAGGGATGAGCCTAACGAATATCCAGGAGAGTCTGGTGCCGTGGAGAGGCCCGAGGCTCCCCCGGGCTGGTAGGGAGGAGAGGCGCGGGTAACGAAGTGGTAAATGTGGGAGCAATTCTCTTGTATGCGCTCGATGCGCCGGCTTGTTGAGGTTTTGGCAATTTCCAGGTCAACGACATCGCTGTGAGATTGAACGTATGGCTGTGGCGAGAAGCGAGAAATGTCTTTGTCTCCGGCAAGTGGTTGTTGTTGTTGTTGTTGTTGCTGTTCGTGCTGTGGGAGCCGTGGGGGCCCATGCTGGACGGGGGGAAGGGATTGTTGTTGGCTTGAAGAGTAATGCTGGTGCTGGCGCTGCTCAAGGAACATGAGCGGAGGCGACTGGCGAAGAGTTGAGCGTAGCAGTGAGGGCAGGCGATTTGGGTCGGCGGCGGGCTCCTCTATGCCGCCGTAGATGGGGGGCAGGAAAGAGCTAAGGTGGGGCGTGGGCGCGCGGGCAGTGGATGAGACCCATGCCACGGGATCGGATGACCTCTTGTCCCATGCCGGAGATGCATGGAGGGGTGCAGGAAAACTCGCGGAGGCGGTGAGGGCAGACATTCTGTCCAAGGAGGGCAGGGTTGCGCGGCGCGGCTCGGAGGAGGGAGAGGCCAAGTCTGTGCGGGACTCGGAAGGCTTAGAGAGCGAGGGGGGTTTAACAGCAGCGGCGGGCGAAAGAGAGTGGTGGGGGGAACGGCTCATTAGGTGTAGGGGAGCGGCAGAGCATGTCCGAAGCCATGGGTGGTGTCTTGAAGCGGCGGGATCTGGGGAGGATTATATCTTGCAGAGAGCCGAACTGCAGAGCACGAGCTCGCCTAGCGTGGACTTCTCGGGGATAGAAACCGAACCCAGCATGGCCGCAACCGGTTGCCATTCCCGCGGCATTAATGCATGCACGCGCACGGCTAGCGCGTTCGGGGGGAAAACAGGGCGTACCGTTGAGGTGTGTGCAACCGCCGCAACGGTTTCAGCCGCTCGGTTTAAAGCGTTGCGCACCGCTTCTAGAAGGCGGTCAGCGATATCGCAGCAAGTGCGGAGGCCAAGTGAGTAGGCGACGGATGTGTGAAAAGACCTGCCGCAGGAGGAAATGGGGGCGAGGCTGCCGGAGGAAGGTAGACTGGCCCTAGACAGAAAGTGACCGCGGTCGCCATTGGTTGACTGGCAATAGGTTTTTGCTGCAGGCTGGTGCAGAAATAGAACCATAGCAGAGCAAAGCAAAGCAATGGGGAAAGAAGTTCGCGGCAAAGCAAACGATCTGGAAGTGTGCAGCGTAGCGCAACGCCTTGTCAGTCTGCCGGATATGTACGCGAGCGTACGTAAACTCTACAGCTGTTCGTCCACCTTGTCTGCGCTTTGATTGTTTACTGCGCTGACGATTCTGCAGCAGGTTGCAAATCTACTACAATCAGGTCACGCGCGCTTTCGCCGTGGCGGCCTTGCTGCTGGCTCCATCGCGCACTTACTGCAATTCAAATTTTCAGCGGGAAGAAAATCTAAAGGTTGTCGGTGCAAATGTGGGAGCGAGGCGCGCACGCAAGCCGAGCTAACCCAAAATAGTCTCGCTCAATAAAAGTTTTTCCGTCATCGAGTTATGACGGCGGCGACGTTGTTCCACTGACGCCATGTTCTGTACGCCAGCTCTCGTGCCGCATTTTTTTCTACTCTTTTTTTTTCTTCTTTCATCCGCTGTCTGTTCCACACGGCTGCATCTTGCAGATCATGAGACAAGCTGCCAGATCTAAACAGCCATGGTTGCATGCGCACACTCCCTGCCTTTTCGCCGCCGTCGCGCTCAGCGCGCGCCAAAGTAATACAGATGGTGGGAACGAAAACCTCTCCATGCGTTGCAGCGAACCGTGGCAGAAAGCCAGTCGCGCTTAAGGCAACTTGTTTTCGTTTTCCTTCGCTTTTCCTCCTCGTCATCGCAAAAAAAGGTTTAGAAAGTGATTTTGCGGAGTCGAGCAGGCAAGACAGGGTGTAAACCTTACCATTTTACTTTAGGCGAAACCTTCCATTGGTTTAAACCAATACGAGGCGCTAAACTGACTACCGAATCGACCGCTTCGATTGTGCGTTGTTTAAAATTCTTTTTGCCTCCTGCCCATCTTAGACCTCCCATTCTTTCCGCTCAGTCTCTGTCCTTGCGGATTAGAGACTAAAAGAGTAAATCGTGTGCAGTAGATCAGTCAATTCCGCTGTAGACAGGTGCTTACGGTGTCTACTCGCCCGCCCCTAACCCTAAACCGCTGGCTCTAGTGAGCCAATGTCCGTCGAGCGTACGAGTCCCCGATGACGCAGTCTTATTAACATTTACATGTATAGACGAATTAATTATAACTAATTGCAAAACCGTTTTTATCCGCACCGGCGTGACTTCTAGTAACGGCGCCATGTCGTCTCGCGCGCTCATTCGGTTTACGAAATCTCTTTTATGAAATCAAATATGCGTGCACGGCAAAACCCGGTTTGTTTTCAAAGAGACTGATGGTATGTGTAATTGCCATTCACGCGCTCAACCATCTCATTGTTGTAAACCCATAGGCAGCATGCTCTGCCAGACGCATAATGAATAATATGGTCCACTTTTGGTACGAGGCAGTTAAAGATTGCAATCTATCAAATCTGTTCGGGCCATGCATGCCCTGCACGTCATCTGTAGTATGAAAATTTCCCACGTAATACAAAAAGGCAACTCTATAAACTGATGCAATAATACGTTCATTAAAGATGTGTGGTAGCCGTTAAACTTTCATACGTGTCGTAGCGCTCTGTGAGACAGTTAAACAGACAGAGAAATAAGAGTAAGGTAGATCTCAAGAAGCACCTATGACGCCAGACAGATCTTAACTACAGATTGGCCTGAATCTGCGCACCATTTTAGTTCTCAAGTTGCGCAATACCGCCAAACATAGGCTGTTCGGCTCTGCAAAATCTCTCCGGCACCTATGCGTACCTCAAGCATCAGAGGGCTGCTATCCGAGGGCGTTATTGGGGCCTACGTCGAAGCCAGTTTAGCTGTTTGTCTACACCGTTCGCAGCCTCCTTGCATGATCGACGTCGAGTAGCTTGAGCTGAATAAACTGTGTGAACCTGTCTCAATCGTATGATGCTACAGCATGGCACCAGTAAGCTTGCGGGACAGCATGCAGCTATGCTTACCTCATGCCATTCCAACGCCGCTCCGCTCGTTCCATTGCGATTCACTGAGCAGTGGGCGAACTCTCTTGCTATCCTCGCCCTACGATCTGCCTTGACCAGAGTGCTAAGAAAAACTTTGCGCTAAACTGCCGGTGGCGACTGACTGGCGACAACAAAATGCCTACGGCTGTTGAGTGCGCTCGATGGTCAAGCAGAAACAGAGGGTTGCGCTAGTAGCCAGCACGGAACGAAGGCCATTTAGGTATCGCCGCTTCTTTCTTTGCTTTCATTTCATTTTATTCTACGCTGCCCTTCGTAGGTGCATGAGCTAATCCGCAAAACCGCCACAGAAGCTACTGTCCGCCAGATTTTGCTGCCTTTCAAAGCGAGTATGCGTTTATACATCGTCTCTTACTACGGTCCTCATTCGCCGGCTCCAAGCGCGGTACTGGACTAGCGATTGGCCGAGCCAATGATTGCGCTTGCAACCTGCTCCAAACTCAATTTCTCGCCTAGCAAACCAAGTTTTTGCAACCGCAGCCAAGCCCGTGCGGCCCTGACGTGCCACACTAGCAGAACCCTAAAGGCAAAAAAAAAGGAAAAAAAAAGCTGAAAGCGAGAAATAAAAATTTAGAAATCTTGGTGAGAAAAAAAATTTTGTAAATAAACGTCATCCGTCACGCGTGCTCCCCGTGTTCCTGAGCACAACCGAGCCCAAATGAAAAAAAGTTTTTTATCACACCCTGCAGCATCTTTGCTCACAAAAGCATCGCCTAGAAAGTTTGCTTGCATTTGCATCACGACCTTCCTGATGCAACGGATTGCCTTACGCCACTGTAGCTCGCAATCAATGAAATATTAGGTTAGACAGCTCGAGAGCTCAAGAACTAAGGTTGGGATGCGTTGCTGTTTTAGCTTGTGTGCTAGCAATTAGGAGTTGTTCATACTCTGTAGTACATCCAGACCATTGTGCTATGTAAACTTCATATCCTCGCGTGTGTTCGTTGAAGGTGGAGTTGTATCTCGAATCGTGAGCGGGTCGTGAGAGGTTGTCGGATAGGAATCATAAAACGGTAAATGGCCGATGCTGGTTTGTAGTTTAGCTTCTTAGGTTTTACAAGTAACAATGAGGCAGCAATAGCACGTACGGAAAATTATATACAAATGGCCCCTCCCCGACAAAACGTTGGAAGGAAGAACCTAAAGACTTTAGAAAAACCCATATTTACGAATCTGTAAATGAAAGGTTTTTGAACTCTCACGTACAAACGGGTTCATATCAGTAGTACTACTGCGCTAAAACACAAGAGTTGATTTGATTTCTGCTACTCTACTTGTAAAGTTTTGACTGATTAGTCTTGAGAGATTACTGAAAGTCTGTTCATAAGCTTGACTGATGGCTCAGTTTCTCCTCAAAGGCATTCGATGCCGCGCGTACAGCCTATACGTGGTAGAAGATCTTGAGGTAACGTGGAAAGCAGACAGTAGTAGGACTCAGGGCCTGGAAAGTTGCTTTCGTGCCTGTTCCGGGAGTCGTTCTATCTGTGGATATTGCTGAGCCCAGATGTAGCTTCGTTGGAATCTCTTTTGGAGCGCCTGGGTACCGGGCGGAAAGAATCAACTTCAAGTGCTGGTTCTCCTCACGCGTCGCAGAAGAACTCATACAGTTGCGTTTGTTTGTGTTAGTGGCCTGGTCGTTGGTGCCGATGGTCTAATATCGTTGCATTCTCTTGACCTTTAACCTTGTTGAAGATCGATGAGTATACTGGTGCAAGCGATCAGAATCCAAGGATTTGGTTTCGGGGGATTGCTACAGTTTTAGAGAGACGTGGTCTGCCTCAACGCTAGTGGTGGGTTTACGCTATGGAGTTTCAGAGAAGGGTGCTAATTATTTGGTACGTGTTGAAAGCCTTGGACCAGCAAGGGCTCGGTCGATTCAGTCTATTCCCCTTATTTATTGGGAACATTCCTCAGATATAATCCTGTCACGTGTTGACGCGTTTGAAAAAAATAGTTTGTTTAAGGCAAAGATTGCGGAATCAAAAAGGAACATTGTAGATATAAAACAATTTGAGACAAAAATTGCTCAGTTTAAAGACTTTGAACGCGAGTTCTCATGCAAGAGTGTTCTGCGGTACGTTTCCTGGTTATCTTGACATGGACATGCATTTCCGTAGTGTGATAGATTTGAATGATATATATCGCGCAGCTGCTATTAGAATATACCGTCTTTGTCATGCTAGAGAACGACGTTGTTGAGAACAGCTAAACCTAGCAATGCCCAGACTGTACGTGTGTCTTAAATGTTGTGGGCATCAGCGACAATGAACCGGAGAAGCAGCAATTGGGCATTTAAGGTCTAACTGCCCACTGGAGAATGAAATACAAAATTTGATGGGTAAAGCTGCGCAAAAATCTGGATTGAGGTTCCACTCGGCTGGAGCGATCAAATTTCAGAAAGAACCTAATTTGGCAAGTTTCGTAGGAGCCTCCGGCGAAGTTTTACTTATTGGACAGAATTTGAAGCATAGTAAAAACATCTATGGGGTTCTGTTTAACCCTTGGAATTACATGTCTGATTAGATTTTTCTATCCAGTGATATTGGGATCGTTGTGGCGTCTTAGTCATCCCAGGCGCTCCATAAAAATCTGTTTCCAGTATGAGACTTCGCAGGACTGGGATTGGTTGGTTGGCATGGCATTGCTTGTTTATTTGATAATAAAATCAGTGCTAGGATTGACCTCAATCACTTCATTTAAAGAAATAAAAAAATTGTGGAAAGGGTCTGATAAACTCGTGCCAAAGAATGACGAGGTCGTTCAGAAGAAGAGAGTAAAGAGACTCGGGGCTTTAGATAGTTATACTGCTGCCATCTCATTTGTTATCGCGAAGATAGATGAAACTGATGGTTTTCCCGGGTGATGAGTTCGGTTTGTAACGGATGAAATGAGAAGTCTTCAAGGCTCCGCGTCAGAGACACTTTCTTGAGAAGGTGGATGGTGTGTTCATTTAAGGTATAAACGGGTCACACACTGTGAGTAGGTGGTGAGAGGCTATGAAGTAGGAATCAGAATAGGGGAAATAACCAAACTGATCTTTGTTCAACTTCTTTAAGGCCTATAAATAGAGGCAGTTAAATTGGATGCTAATGTATTAAAGCTTTACATTAATTAATGTCAATGATTAAGAATTATCTTGTCAATTTTTTGACCTAAAGTAGGGATTGAACCTACTTCATTCGCACATGAAATGAACTTCTTATCCAATTAAGCTATTTAGACTTGGGGTGAAAACTCGGATTTGAACCGAGACAATTTACGCCACAAGTAAATATTCTACCTATAGAAATACATTCACCTTTATATTATTATAATGTACCTTCAATTCCTTCTGTTACCAAGGATCCAGAGAGTTTTTTTTCTAAACTAAGTTATTATCTAATGCAACGTCATGGAATGACACAAAAGTGGCAAAAAGATTATTAACACTTGTTAACGATAACAAAAAACACAGTGGATATATAAATAAAGCTTTACTTAAATTATTTAATTTAAACACATATATATCTTTGAATGTAGATTAAACAGATTTTCTTAAAGGAGCTAATCAGGTAATTGAATATCTTTATGTTTAGAACCTTACCTCGATTAAATGCTTAAGGGTATGCCTCCCTAGATGAAACCATTAACTATAACATATAATATAAGTAGAACATGAAATATTAACACAATCCTTAATAATATAAATACATTTTGATATTAATATAAATTTTAATTTGGTATTCGTAATAATTTTGTTTAATCTTTTTAACATTGAATGGGGTAAACGGAAAACTGGAAACAGAGAGCCGCTTCCTGAGGAAGTGCTGGTAGGAGGAGCCCGAAGACTTTAAAAATGAACTCATGATTGTATTTATTAAATTCATAATAAGATCTTTAAATGGTTACGTAAAAACAAGCTCATACCAGTAGTTGGTGCTTGAACTACCGCGTTAGACAACACGCGGACGCATACGTCATTAAAAAAACGAAAACCGTGACTCGTTGTGGTACATTGTACTACAATCGCCCATTTTGCGTTTATACGCATTCACAACACGTCCGCTATCCATCCCACGTCAAAGTTCGGCACCGCGCACTCTGGATCTACTTACATTGTTTTTCCACATTTGTACACGTTTGTACGTGCAATGCTACCCTCGTATGTTGAACCGGCCTCAATTTCTGATGACAGCGCCGGAACAGATGCGTTAATGCCAGTATTTCGTATAGCGTTCTGACCCATTTACCTCCAATAACCAATTTCGCTCTCAGCATCGTCGCTCTAATCTGCAAACTATTGGATCTCCTGTCTAACCAGACAGCTGCTCTTGAACCGGAGCGGAGTCTCCGTCAGGATGCTTCTCGCCTCTCTGGACATACTTCTATCAGTTATTCTTACCGCTGCTGGTTACACACCAGTTGCTGATCTAGTTGTAGGCAGCGTCCAAATTCTTTGCGTAGTTGTAACTGAGTTTCGCATGGTACTTATATACTAACAATAGCCATTCCGAAATAAAAATCTGAAGAGTTGCGCCTCTTTGCTGCAATGCCCCTCCCCCGCACCACGCTCCTGTCCCCTAAGTCCACATGGCCGGACACTCAAAACTACGAAACTGTTCCAACTACTACAAAGTAGCAAGTTATGGCAATTCTTTATTGCCCTCTCTCTCTCATCACGCAATTGGCTGTCGGGCAATTTTCCGTCTCTCTCGTGACCCCGATCTCGCGTAAATGCATTGGCTCACTTAGCGTTTGGTATTCAACTACGCCATTATTATATAAGCACATTTTTGTACAGCTCTCAGGCTGAAAACACACCCTCGATCCCAAAAGCCGTGCAGATATAAGCCAGTGCACAAATTACTGGCGATAGTAAGTCGAGCAAGTCGGATGGCGGCTGGTTATCAACAGCAGGTTTCGCTTGGACATTTCGCGGCAAGTGCTGATTTAGTTTTGCTCTCTCTAGCTGGGAGGAAGCGGATGGCGGCAGGCACGATATGTGAAGACCAGACAAACTCCAGCTCGGACATAGAAACCCAGGTAGCAGCCATGCCTGCTTCTTCAATGTCATATTTCTCTCCGGAGACCCCGAGACAGCGCCTGCGAAGGAGACACGAGTAGGCCGTGGGCGGGACCGCTCGCTGCCTGCCCCGGGCGCAAATTGACTACGGCAGTGTCGGCTGTCCCAGACTCCTCGGAGCCGTCCAGAGCACACACTTCGGCAATGCGACGAGGTACGCAAAATGCGGCAAAATAGGGCCATGTTTGCTCGGGGCGACGAGCTACTCGAGTCCGCTGTGCATGTGAAACTCAGCTTGCAAGTGAACTGGCTCACCAAACTGCTGCAGACAACACGCAACCGTGGCGCAAAAAAAAAGAAGCAGAGCTGGACCCAGGACCTTGGTGAACGCAGAAACCTGCAGCTGCAGCAGAAGCAGCGCACACCGGCGAATGTACCCGAGATTGATGAAGGTGCAGCGCGCCGCTTCCACTCCCCACCAGCCATGGACGTGTCCTCGAGCTCCTCACGGCCGGCCACAAGCCCACCGCTCGGTCGGACGCTCTCCACTGGCCGCTGACCCCGTTGCGTTCTCACGGCGACCGGCGACCGCGGCCGAACTTCCTGCTCACAGAGATTGCGCGTGCTTCGTACGCGGCCTCGCTTAAAATCTAAATAAAAACCATCGTTAGCGTTGCACCCGCGCACTTTGCCATCAGCCGCACATCGCACCTGGCACATGCCCTTTGGCCTAGTCCTGGTCGAGTCTAATCTGTCACAATCGCTTTCTTTGCGTTGCCATCCTGAATTTCGGTACGTTTTCTGAGCTGATTCAGGGCGTGCTTCCTACTATTAATTGTGCTTGGTCGTATATACGAAATCTATTGCGATTCCATTTTATTCTGAGGAGACTTAATGAATGTAGCAACCGCAGTTGCTATGCATCAAGCCACTCAGACAGCAAATCGCTGTATCGTAATAATCGGGCAGCAGCGCACTATTGGCACTGCGATTGAATTACATACTGCCTAAATATTTACAGCTGATTAAGCCTTATACTGTTGATCATTGATCTAGCTTTGTCGTCCAGCGCGTTGGTCCACCGAGCACATCATAAAGTACCGTATATTACTGAGGAATTAACATTCTTGAAATTGTTCCACCTTTAGGTGGTCATATTCCTATAATATTTACTACAGATGTAATAAGATGATTACACAGGGCATTGAAATTTGCTACGAAAGTTGACGAGTTCACTGGAGCACAATCATGATTTATCTAGCTTGAGCTGTATTCGGTTTGTGGTGATCTCATACTATTGATGTAACCAGTATGCTGCACTGCTCGATGATATAAATATATGAGACAGAACAGTAGACTTCGCCTGATCATAGTTATCTTAATGACCTGTTGCATCAGAACCCGGCATTCCTTATTTGATACAGCCACTGCATAGAGGCATAGAGTAAACTACTCGCCATTTCGAAGCGCTGTCTTCAGGCCCACCAACACACATATATGCCATCTTAATTTAAAGAATCAACGAGAGTTGACAATATGGCTGAAAACAGTCTACATCACATCTGTTGTGTTTTACGTCAGTTAAGGACCAACCTTGTCGGTGCCTACAATTTTGAAGGCGATCTCTAGTCACATTGTTCAGACCGGTCAAAAACATACCCTAAATTAATCGCGCGCCTACATAAACAAGTTCCTTATAAATCCACTGCTCTTGCCCAAAACACTTATTTGAAAGTCAGTCAAGTTTCGGCACTATAACCGTGCTTGACTCGTCAAATGCATTCCAGATGTGAATGGCAGGGAATACTGTTTGAAGCCAAATGGAATTCCGCAGTTGCTGTCAGTGGAACAGAGCGTTCAAAGAACTTTGGTGACGGATTCCAACAATAAATTGAGTTTAACTTTAGACTAAGGCTTTCAGCCCCGCCAGTTTTGCAGGTTGCGTCCCAGCAAATAGCGGTAGAATCTGCAACAGTGATCCTGAACCGTTCGTTATTTATGCATACGTGGGGGGCTTCAATCCGAGAGCTTATCAGACACAACGCGCTGTGAAGATTACTGTCACGTCGCTTTTTATTCTGCAGATCCGTTCGGAGCTGTTCGCAATTAAGGGTATTCATTTCAACGATGGCAGTTGCGAGGAAAAAAAACTGGATAATCGAATTCAACCCACAGATTTGCAGACGGACCTCGCTTGCGGTAAAAAACACCATATATAAAAAAAACTTCTTAAGTTTAAGACTACAAAGTGCCTCACTTCTAGAAATCCGAATCCCACAACGAAAAACTGTAATGTCCTGGCGGCAACCTAAGGTTCTTTTGTGACCAAAACAAGAAACTGATTATTGATGTTAAATATTGATGTTAAATTAGGCTAAAAAAGCTTTCAAGCGGATGAGCGAGATTTGCCATCTTTCGTACGTGCTCAAATCGCGCTATCTGCCTCATTGAACAACGTAATTGTATGTAATCTGAAGTACTTCTCACTCGCTACTATTACCCCTCTTTTCTTTCTTTATGGTTTATATTTTTTTGAATAAAGAAGCTTGAATTTAATTTGATATTTTAGACCAGATAGAAGTTTGCGCTTCGATCTAGCACGAATATAGCAAGAGATGGTATTACCGAGTTTATTGACTCGTGGATTGAGGTCACGTAATGCCTCTGCACATGGATCCCCTGCACACAGTAGGAGTTCCTCTCCTCGGCCTCCGGTTGATCCGCCATTAATATTAAATATTCATGTCGTCAAAGTGTGTTGATATTTAACATTGCTGGGTTGGAAATTTAGAGTGCTAATGGCGATCTTAGGCCAAAGATTTAGCTGCGCGAGATCGAAGAGGAACGAGTGATCCAGTATGCGTTGCAATTTTAAATTCGAGGTGCTTTATGACAGTCAGTTTAACGATCATGTTAGTATGTTGTTCTTGCACTCGACGACTTCAAAGCCACGACTCAGGCTATTCCAAAAACCGTCAATCCCGAATGGAATGCCGAGTTTTCATTGGGAATGTTTCCTTTAGAATCGCAGTATATAATTGAAGGAACAGTTTGGGATAAAGATCGCTTCAAAAAGGTACGGTCACTATGTGCCTTGTTAAAGACTTTGGTTTATAATATTTATAGGACTATCTTGGAAGCTTTGATCTTTCTCTTATAGATCATTTTGGGAGAGGTGAGGATGGTGCCATAGTAGGCGATTTTGAACAGAAAACGTATGTCTAACTTCAATTTCCCCATATTTATTTTTTTAACTAAAAAAAAATAGCGGCCGATGGTATGAATTATATTCTGCTCGATCACGAAAAAGACCCGTCAAAGGTTCAATTTTTATCAAAGTTGCACTTGCTGATCCATCTGATCCTAATGCTTCAAACGACCGATTGTTACAAAAATGGAGGACTTTGTTATCTAGAATTGATCCAGCCGTGTTTTTAGCCGTATCTGATGTCAATTCTTCCGATGATTTAACAGAAGGCCTTACTGACGACGATGATGACAATGATTTAGATGCCGGCAGTGGCCGTGAAATTGAACAAAACAGTGAATCAAATCAAGGAAATAAATCTGATGATAAATTAAATGTTATGCCAGAAGCTGAAAGACGTCGTCGAATGAGTAGAAAATTAAGACTAAGAAGAAAGAGATCAATGAAGCCGTATCAAATTGGTAGGGGCTTGTCTGATATGGCCGGTGTTGTATTTTTTGAAATCGTCAAGGTTACAGATTTACCTCCTGAACGTAATTGTGAGTTATTGTCTTATTTTGAGTGGAAATTACTAATTTGGTATGCTACCTACAGTGACTAGAACCGGTTTTGATATGGACCCTTTCGTTATTGTATCTTTCGGAAAAAATGTTGTGCGAACTGCAGTTCAGCGACATAACTTGAATCCAGTTTTCGACGAGAAATTCATTTTTCCGGTAATGCGACACGAGCAAACATTTACGTTTATAATCACAGTTATAGACCGAGATTCGTTGTCCAATAATGATTTTGTTGCTAGAGCTCAATTCCCTCTCCAAGAAATTTCGAAAATAGCGAAAAAGCCAGATTCTGAATCTGGACTTTTCGAATTTCAGCCTGGCCCTAGTGCTGTCAATCAGGAAGATGTAAGATCTCCTAGGACAAGGGTTGCAACTCCAAGTCGAGATCGAAGCTCGTCAAGGTCTGGTCGGATCAAAGAGTCCGCTAAAGACGTGCCCGAACAGGATACTTTATTATCAAACGCAGAGGTTGAAGAGACATTGATAACTTTTGATATTCCGCTAATAATGAAAAACAAAGCAAAATGGGAGGATAGGCATAACCCTGTGATTCAAATCCGAGCGAAATATATCCCCTATGTAGCATTACGGCAACAATTTTGGCATTATTTAATTCGTCAGTTTAGCATTGATGACAGTGGGCATATATCCAGAATAGAACTAGCTGACATGTTGGAATATATTGGATCTACTTTACATAGTGATACTATTGATTCTTTTTTTGCGAAATATGGGAAATCTATTGATGGCGATCTTGAAATTGACGAATTAGTAGCATGTCTTGAAGAATATGTCCAACAAGAAAGTGAAAGAGAAAATTTCAGACAAAATGCTTCCTCTAACAGCTCAGTTGTACCGATCGTTATTCAAGATGATAAAGGCGCTTCAACGGTCACTCATGGTTTTCCTGATGCAACTTTAGAAGGAACCACATTTGGATCTTCGATAAAAACAATGGAGCGAGTAATGAAAAATCTGTCGACCGAACTTGATTTCTCATCAGATGCCGAAACATCTGTTGGCTCTTCAAAGACAACGCTTGACCGCGACGAATCTTCTACCCCTCAAAGCATGGATACATATGATGAAGAGATTGACGAAAGTCAAGTCGAAAGATTAATCTCGATTAAGGAATGTCCAGTTTGTCACCAGCCTAGGCTTGATAAACGTGTTGAGATAGATATTATTACCCATCTTGCTACTTGCGCCAGCCAAGGTTGGAAACAAGTTGATACGATCGCTATGAGGTCATATGTTACAGCTGATCAAGCTAGTAGAAAATGGGTTGGAAATGTATAAGCTTTTCTCATGTTAATTTTTCCAATCCAGCGGTCTGACTAATATAATTTTAGGTGGTTTCTAAAATTTCATACGGAGGATATAAATTAGGCGCCAATTCAGCAAATATTTTAGTCCAAGATCGAATTACAGGATATATTTCTGAAGAACGAATGAGTATGTACGTGCGTCTTGGAATTAGACTTCTTTACAAAGGTTTAAAAAATCGAGAAATGGAGCGTAAAAAGAGTAAGATCTGCAGGAACACTGGAGCGTTAGAGAATATCCTTCAACTAAACCTGACATTTTTTTAGTTCGAAATTTGTTAGCCTCTTTTAGCATTAAGGAAGGAAAGAAATATGATGACCCCAAATCAGTTAAGGCTATTAAACCATTTATTGAATTTTATCAACTTGACCTTTCTCAACTATTACTTCCGTTAAACGATTTTAAAACGTATTTTTTTCCATTTACTAATGCTTGATTTTTATTATTTGCTTCTAATCATCGATTATAGATTTAACCAATTTTTTTACCGCAAGTTGAAACCCGGATCACGACCATGTGCTGCACCAAATAACCCAAGGATAGCAGTTTCACCAGCAGACTGTCGAACAGTTGTTTTTGAAAGTATAGATGAAGCCACACAGATTTGGGTTAAAGGCAGAGAATTCACAGTTTCAAGATTGTTTGGAGACGCCTATCCTGATTTGGTTGAGAAATTTATTGGTGGATCTTTGGGAATTTTTAGACTTGCACCTCAAGACTATCATCGATTTCATGTTCCGGTTGATGGAGTTCTCGGGAAACCGAAACAGATAGATGGTGCCTATTATACCGTAAACCCGATGGCGATTCGATCGGCGTATGCTTCTTCTTTATTTTCTCTGTTTCATGAAAGTTTATCTAATTATTGTTTTCTAGACTTGATGTTTTTGGCGAAAATGTTCGAGTTTTGGTTCCGATTGACACTGAAGAATTTGGAGCTGTAATGGTCGTTTGTGTCGGTGCGATGATGGTTGGTAGTACAGTAATAACAGCCAAAGAAGGAGAACGGGTCAAACGAACAGATGAATTAGGATATTTCCAATTCGGTGGCAGCACGTTGCTTGTCCTTTTCGAACCAGGAGCTATGAAATGGGATTGTGATTTAAGTCAAAACTCAAAGCTTTCTGTTGAAACCTTGGTTCAAGTTGGAATGTCAATAGGCCATCGACCTGAGGAACAAGAATATGAACATATAAACAAGAGATCTGATGGCATTACTGAAGCTGAAAAGGCTGAGGCGGCAAGAAGAATTGAGGGAAGTCTTGCTCCGAAATTAGCTTAGATGAAGATTTGCACTGTACCTATGCACTAGTAATCAATTACCCACTATCTTGCTATGATCTTTAGTAAGGATACGATGTGAAATGTTTATGCTCCAGATTTAAATGGTAACGTGGTACCAAATTTCTTGGTAGCAAATCTCTCAATTGGTGACAAGCCAATACGGTCTACTTGATATGTGCCAGATTTTAAACGTTCTTGCAGACAGGTATCTGCAAATACGGTAGTGATTTTGAGTGTCATATGGTATTTTGGATAGTTTTTTTTTATAAACGCATATACACAAAACGCCAGCGACGTTCATTGTATACTATCTCTTACTCATTATCTTATCTTTCTTTCTGCAGACGGAAACTTTCCGCCCTACAAATAAGAGTAAACTATATAGCAGAGAATCTTAATCTCAATTTACCAACAGAGATATAATGCTTAATAAAAAAAGATTATGTAGATGTTCGCTCGTTCTTCTAGTCAAAATTGTTAGCAACGATGGCTTACTGCACAAATTATTGCGTTGTAGTGTATTTTAGTACGAGTCGAAAGGGGGTCTGACCTGTTGTGGCCGTCATTCGGCGAAACCTCGTGCTTTGGCAACTTTCTACCGTTGGGAGTTATAACTTGTTATCGATTACGGCTCGACTAATATCATCATTGAGCCTGAACGATATCTACATGGCCACAGAGATTAATGGTTAACGTCAAGGAAGAAAATGAGTGATTTCATGGATGATGAAGGAACAGGAATTTATGTGACGAAATTGGTGATTGTTCAACGACAGGTGGTTGCAGCGATTCCAAATGGTCCAATTCGAAATCTGGTAATGCCATACTTTCGACGCGATATATTTTTCGCTTTTGGGTGGGATATTTTGATTGGAAGATACCAAAATAGATTAGATTTATTTGTGGCAAAAAATCAAGTTGATTACTTTCTTAATGAGGTTCAAAGACGGACTAATGCCAATATTGGAGCTATCGACTTTAAAGACCGGATCCATCCAGATGATATCAATCAATTGAAATATTTGATGACAGCAAAGTCAGCCTGCCAGTTTGAAGCTCAAGTTAAGCAAATTACAGGATTATCATACAACACAGCACCTAAAAGCTTACTAGCCGATGCCGAGCGACAAAAAGAACACGACAGTCGTAAGCTCAAACAAGCAGAACAACGAGCAAAACTCGAAAGAAATCGAAAGTTAATGGTGCACAATACGAAACGGTGGATCAGGGATAAATCAAAGGTCTTGGTAGGGATTGATATAGAGGTATATGAAATGGACCATCGATTCGTTACAGAGTTTGGAGTCGCAGAGTTAGATTTGAGGATTGAGAATTCACCTTCTGCCAAGCCTCTAGGACGACATTTTCGAGTTAAAGAACATCTGAGTTTGAAGAATGGGAAATTTGTTGAGAGTGCGTCCGATAAGTTTGAGTTTGGAACCTCGGAGATTATACCTCTGGCGGAGTGCAAAGCAGAGCTACTGAAGCTGTTTGAAAGGCTGGGTGATCGATTGGTGATTGTGGGTCATGGGATCAATTCGGATGTTAAATATATGCAGACAGCAGGCATTGATATACCCGCACGAATACCACTAATTGATACTCTCGAGCTATGGAGATACGAGTATGGCGATAACGTGCCGGCGAAACTGAGCAAGCTTCTGTTCGATCTACAGCTGCCTTCTTGGAATTTACACAATGCTGGAAATGACGCGTATTATACTATTCAGGTGGTGATGGCGCTGTACGCGGCTGGCGGTCGCCTGGTCGAGAAGACAGCGGAATGGGATGTGTCTGGTGAGGATCCTAGTGAGGATCCCAGTGAGGAATGGGACGTGCCTGTGAAATCAGTACATGATGAAGATAATTCGTGGACTACGGACAGCTAGATTTTCGACGACGGTCGATTGACTTTTGGTTGATCAAGGAGCTTGAGAAGGAGAGATACTAATATAGTTATTTTACGCATGTTTCGCGTAAAGTTCTGTCTCCGAGAACATGGAGACAGAACTATCGGGTGTCTGTTTATTACTGGGATAGTCGAATCTTTATAAAGTTTGGAGACAGTCAAAGAAATGTTCGCAACCCTTAAGATTATTGTCACCGACATTGCTATGAGCTTTGTTTATCACACCTTTAATGGTTGGTCGAGTGATCATGACATTCATCACTAACGGCCTATTCCTCACCATCTGCAAACTTTACGCGCTATGCTGAATCTTCAATGATGTGTTTGAAGTAATGCCTCGTGAATCAGATAAGCATGACGCCGAATTAATCTGGATCGGCTGGTGGCTATGAGGTTCTCGTTTTCCGCATCAGAAAATCTGCTCTTGGATAATCGTCCGCAGAATTGGTATTGGGATATTCACCAACTAGAAGATCCAGATCGCCTAGTGACATTTATTTCAGCAAGGATAAAAGCTTTAGTCGCCATGAGCAGAGATAGGATTATACAACAAGACGAGATATCAATCAAGACGGCTGAAAAATCTGAAGCTTACAATCTAATTACAGCAATACCCACTCAATGACACACAAGACATAACAATGTGGTGAGTGGATGAGAAGATCTTATCTAGTGAAGAAGTCTCTTCGTCAGCCAGAATGACAAGGCCTTAAAGGTGACAAAGAGTTTTATAAATATTGTATGAATCTAGTGTTCCTGACCCATAATATTTCTCTTTCCATACATTCGTCGTTCTGAAGCTGGATAGACGCTGCATCGATATAAACAGAAGGGTGTTTTATTATATACAATTATAAACAAATTACAGTATCAACGCGGCACTTAATCGGACCTAGTAAACAGGCCAGTTACAGAACTTTCGAGACGACGAGCCAAAGGTGGGCCCGCGGTGGCAGCAGCAACTTCAACTTCCCTTTCTTCAGGACCGGCATTGCAAACAGAGACATCGATGTCCTTAAGGCTCCTAAATCTTAACCAGGCGGGTTCTGGAACAGCAACCACTTTAGCCACACTAGACCCACCAAAAGTTTTTGGGGACGAGGCAGACGAGGAAGGCTTTTCTTTTGAATACATTGCGAAGTTAAGAATTACCTTTGTTAGAGAAGGTGAAAAGAAAAATACAGAGAGCTGGAAGTAGAGTTACAAGGATATTATATGTCCTTCTAGAGAAACAAGAAGATCAGCGCCACATAGCGAAAGAGCTACACTCCTTGTAGTAATCATACATTGCGCAAGCACAACATGGCGCAAGAACACTGCAACAAGGGGCAGACGCAAACTCTTGAGTGACCAGAAGTTGAAAGTGGGCCACGTTACACAAGCAACAATCACGTGATACAATATATGAGCGCAAGAATCATATTGGTTCTTGCCTTGGTCTCTAATTTTCTTTCTAGAGTAGTGTCCCAGCTCTTCGTTGTCGTTCTGTCATTTATTTGCTGTGAAGCGGTGCTGAAATTAAAGCCGACGCAAACTGGCAGAACCTCGCGGATTGAGCGGACTGACAAGGGTGAACGATATAGCCTGCCAGCGCAGCGAAGGCGACTCTCGCCGGAACCCGAGACCATGTTTTGTATGGTTTCAGAAGATAAAAAAACGGGTTCAAGTTTGTAAAGACTGTGGTTTTTTGATCGTGGGTTTATACGTGTTTTGTCTTGGGATGGGTAGTAATTTTGTGATATGTGTCGAGTGTAGACAGTTCAAGATGAAAAAGACTAACAGTATTCGTTAACGAGGCCTGAACACTGTTGCGGTGGAAAACTGATTTCGATAGAGTGTTGATATACAAATGAAAGATCAGAGCTGTTGGAAAACAGTGGTCGATTATGAATCCCGGGAAGGTCGGTCGCCGCCGCAACGAGTCTCTAACGCGCGAGCACGTATTGTGAGCGCTAGCGATGATGGGAATAGTAATGCAGAACATTATCTTATCATTATTATGACATGGAAATATATGGAACGTGATACATTAAGCAAGACTTGGATAGCAGGATAGCAAAAGGAGAATTGGATTAAAGACTTGACTATTTATTGAATTACTGGTCAACAGTATTGGGAGGGATTTTCATAAGCCCAATTGAAATAGTACAGTGAGAAGCAATTAAGCGCATGCTTACACTCTCTGTTGCACGAACAACGCCAAAGCTTTTATACCGCTCGTGCGAGACTTCAAAGGTAACAAAAGGACAGGTAATACTTATTTGCAAACACAAACCACCCTCTTAGCATCTCCTCAAAATCAAGGCAGTTTGTTAAAAGCGGCATAATGGAAACTTCAATACAAAATCACACAACAAGCTATAAACACTGCGTCCCTATATTATTATCCGGGTTTGGGATCTCCGTTGCAAATTAAACAAGAAAACATTAGAAGACTCTGAAAGAATTTAATAGACTCTAGTCATGCCGCAACAGAGTGTAATTTTTACAGCAGTAGCAAACAGCAGTTTTAAATGTATTATTGTTACTGGGAAGAGCATTACGATTTAGAGTAGGGTCAACGAAAGCAGTATGAGGGGTACCCTTTACAACCACCGTAAACAGACCAGGGAACCTGCAGGGTATTTGTCTTGACGGCGACAAGACGCCAGGATGGTGTTTCTTGTTGAATTACTTCATCAGCTGCTCAGTAGTTAAGATCACAATATAACCTAAACATACCGTTAACCGTGAACTTTGCATGGAAAAATATGATTATGGGTTATTAGAGACTCCAGAACGCTATGATAAACCCTATAGCGCACTTTATCACCTTGAAGGCCATTTATTCTGGCACCCAGAAAAACCTTCTTTACGAGATGTATTCTCCTTGACAGAGATATTGCCGGTAAAAGAGGTGCCCTTTCAAAGTGGTCGTGGACCTGTGTAACATTTGACAGTACGTAAATGGCCGCCGAAACGTGCACGTTTTACGCAGAGGCCCGCGAGAAACACATGAATTTAATGCTCCGGCTTAGACTCGGGATAAACTCACGCCAAAAGCACTCTTGTTCCGAGATGACCAATTGAACTGCCGGCTCTGCGCAGCTCCGCCAAAGTCATCAGTCACGTGTATTACAGGGTTAGGGTAATTGTTAGAAAGACTCAGAACTGTCCAACACACGCCGAAAGCGGACTGAACCTTTATATCGCGACGCGTCTGCCGGCCTTCCTCGGTTTCTCCTCCTTCGCCAGCGTCTTCGCGAGGACCTTTTCCGGTCCCTCTCTTTTTCTGCGAGGCTTTCCTCCTCTGCGCGCTGCTTCCGCTTGTTTGTCGTCGTCTGCCCAATGGCTCAGTCTGCTCTGTCCGCTGCGCTTTCGGCCTACCAGGGCTCGAACGCGCCGCAGCTTCCCCGCGTGCGCAGGAGCTCAGTCATCTCCACGGCTACAGCCTCCCCGAGCTCGCGTGAGTCGCTCGTGAGCTCCAGTTTCGGTGCTTCTTACGGTCACGGGGGCAAGGTGCCGAAGCACTCGGTCTGCGACCGTTCGTCCGAGCGACGGGTCTCAGGATCAAGCTCGCCCGCCACTATGAAGCCCTCGAGGCTGGCATCGAGGCAGTCTGTGTCCCGCTCGAGTGTGCCCGTATCGCCAAATATGTTTCCTTTCTCGCCGCCATTGTCGGGCGTGCGTGTCTTGCGGGACCAGCGTCGCCGTGGCAGCTCCGTCGTCAGAACTACAATCCTTAGTCCCTACGACGGCGACCTTATGTTCTCGTCCTCTTTCGACGACCGCGACAGCATGCTGGGCGCAGAGGACGAAATCGATATGGAAAACATGGACGTGGACGATATGGATCTCGACGGCGGTGCGGAAAAGTACGACAGCGATGCCGACGGCGACACGGACGAGGAGGACTGGCAGTCGGCTGGCGTTGAGTCGCTTCGTCGTGGCAACGCCTTCCATATAATGCAGCGCGAAGCAGCATCATCGGTATCTTCGGATTCGCTCTTTTCGACTCGCACTTCCATCTCTTCCTTTGGTGATCCGAAGTTATCTGTCTTCTCGCAATCTGTTCCGGCTGCTAGCCTGGCAAAGCAAGAAACAGTTCCGACTGGCCAGATCCCCACAGGATACGGCATCCCGAAGCAAGAGAGCCGGATCGACCGCGAAGCTGATGCAATTCAAGCTCTTGTCCAACTTCGGTCTTTGTAAATAACCTTTTATGGTCCTTGCTGAATTGGAGCTCGAGTTTCTATTGGGCAACGCCCTGTTCGAACAGTTTCTGAGGGGATGGTGAAAGAAGGGGTGCTTTGATCTCGGTAATGGCTTTCTTGGGTTTTTTGTTCGTTCCGGTACGTATTTATGGGGTTTTTTGTGAAATGTCGCTCATATAGCGTCTAAATTTTCATGTTTTCGGGTCAACTGCTTATTTTGTCGCATGCATGCTTGTTTGCATGCTTATATTCTAGTGATGAGCTTATTATTATCTGTACTATTATTACTGAGCAGGTTTGGCAACTGAACTAGCATTATCAGTAACTACTATAGTCAAGGAAGTAACTGTATTTCATTCATCTTGAACAATTTTGAACAATCCTATTTATTTATCCCTGTAATTGCCTGGGATTTTGCTGTTTTTGTCAAACATGCTCTAAAGTGATACTTGTAACTCCTCCACAATATGTCGCGGACATGTGCTCTTGCCACTTGCTGACGTCACAGCCAGCCCATCACCTAGGCTCTATGGTCCCCCAAAGCACTTTCTATGACCGGCTGTACAACAAACCGTAGTCAATTGACAAATCGAACGTAGTTTACCTAGTAGTCGTACTTTGTTACAGACCGCCAACCCGAAGTGGGGCCGTCCAGTGAGATACTTCGGCGCTTGCAACCCAAACTTGACCGCCACACTTATTACCTCGTTACCGACCCGACCATCTCGACTCGGCCTACCGGCAACCGCTAATTGAGGATCCTTCTTATCGCATATTTTTTTCTCGCCCTTTCCCTCTTTATTGTTTGTGAGAAACTCGGTGATTTGCACCATTTATGACCAGCGGACAGAGAGCCGTCTGTCTGTCATTAGCCTGTCGTCAGTTACGCGATGATCGACCCTTCGAAAAGCGGAGAGTATCCGATAACTTTGAGCAAGAACTTCACAAAGCCTTCTAACTCCGACCAGCTTTTTGCTTTGAGGTGTATGTATTAACTTGCTGTTGGGCTTTTGTGCTTTCCGCCTAACTGATTGTTATAGACAACTTCAAGCCAGATTCAATCGACGACACTCAGCCGTCGGTCTTAACAAGATCGGGGTCTGAATTTACTCTTCAGTCACCTGGAGTGCAGGTAAGATTAACGATCCTCTAGACTCTTTTCTTTCTTCTTTTTGCAGTAGAATTAACAGTAGAGATTTAGCAAGGGGAGACTTACAGTTTTTCTGGACAGCATACAGAAGGCAAGGATGTCGACTGTGTCTTGATTTATAATGGAAGCACAAACGTGAGATTTCTCTTTTACTACCACATCAGACCAAATAGCTTAGTATTTTGTGCAATTCTAATTATTCTGATGTCCTCAGTCATTCGAATTACAGCGCCTATCAGGTGTTATTCGCTTAAAGCCTTCTCGGTCTGCACCTTCCAGCCGAACCGGTGGAAAAACAGTAAGATCAACCTCAAGCTCTCCGACAAAGGAGCCTGCACCCCGACAAAGTCAAGACGACAGAGTTATCATACTAGATCCGCCAGCGCATAGCTTAAGAAAGCCGGCAAAAGTGCGCAGTCCTTCGCCTATCAGTGACGAAGATGATGATGATACTCCACTAGCTTCCAAAACCGTTCCTGCCAAACGACCCGCCCGTCCTCCTGTTGAAGAAGAATCTTCTGATGAGGACGAGGATACCAACGTACAATCACTACCGGCACTACGACCACAATCCGCACAATCCCGATATGCAGTAACCACAACGACGGCAGAGCCCGAATCATCCTCGGACGAAGACGATGATGAACTTCCGACACATTCTCAGCCTCCTCCGCCAATCAGGCAACAACAGCCACCGCCATTACCGCAGGTCAGAGCACCGGTGCCTATACCTGTTTCCAGCCGAGGACCAATAAGTTTAAGAGGCTATGCAGGGAATGGACGGATAGAGAATGATATTTCGTCAAGCAGCGAAGAGGAGTAGCTATTATGGTTTTTTGCTTTGTTTTCCGGCGTTACGTTTGCATATATTGTAGCATATCACATTTTTAGTGCTCTGGTATCACAACGAGTATGACCATATTGGGCCTGTAAGATTTCAGAATCCCGTGCAGCATATGAAAATTGGCGTACACAGAGGAATTGTTTTTACCCTTATAACTGTTGCTGTGAAGATCATGAACTTATATTATTTCGTCGTTGTAGTTTCAGGTTCTCACATATAAAAGCTTCTAAACGAATAAATCTACACACAGTGTGCCACGCTACCGCAATGACCGTAGTTGCTTTCAGCACTTTCTGCAATGACAATATTGTTCCTGGTGTGGCATTATCCACAGATGACGGCATCTGTGGTGAGTTGACAGGGAGCGCACATACACGCGGTCTATAGCATTTAGCCCCTAGTAGAAACTTCTCGCCTTGTAATAGTTACCAGTGCTATAAGCGAAGCCAATCAGCAGCTCGTCTGAGCTGCATCTCATAAGGCTGCAGTACGCGTAAAGCAGACGACGAAGCGTCGATGGCAAAATACAACACGAAACCCTCGTTGCTTGCATTAGACTATTTGACGCGTGCACTTCGCGTCTGAGTTCATAGCAAAGATTTTCTCGAGGCAACCAGGCTACATATTGATCCTGAGCAGCTAAGAGCAGGTTTCAGAAACTCCAGTTAAATTGAAACAATCAACTTGAGTTTACTTATAGCCCGGCAAACATCAGCTGAGCCGTAAGAGTCCTGATCTGATTGCGTGAGGTTGCATTTCGCGGCAGAGTGAGAGCAAAGAGGCCCGGTTATTATGCACATATGCCATATCCACACAGCTCGCTATAAAGCTGCTTTGTTTACCCAGGCTGTTTGTAAACACGCTCTGCGACGAACGTGGCCGGCTCTTTTCCCAGCCGCGTTCTTTTGCTCTCCTTTCCGCCTCAACTTTGTACCCCTTCACACTCGGGCATTTAGACTGTCAGTAATTCGTCAGAAACTGTCTGGTTCAGATATGGCCCCTCCCGCGGTATCGTTGTCGTCCGACGATGAGGACTTTGATATGTCGTACTCGCCTGTTTCGGTATGCCCTGATCCTCTGCGGGACTTGATCTCTTTTGTACCAGTCTTCTTACACTTGATATACTTACGTGATGGTTTAGGTTAAGAAAGCACCTTCACGTCGAGCGGCGGCAGCAGCCTCTTTAAAACGCTCCATTGTCGATTCTGATGAGGTTTTTGACTTCAATGACGACGTGTCTGATGAGTTTGAAATGACACCCCCAAAGAAGGTCAAGGTCAGCGAAACCAAAAAAACCGCTGCTACTAAGAAGACTTCTACTGCTGCAGCTAAGAAAGCAGCACCAGCAAAGAAAGTGGCTGAGCCTGTAAAGTCGTCTTCGCTTTTTTCGGATGACGATGATTTAGAAGTCGTGCCTGTCGCGAAAGCACCTGCTACTAAGCTCGCCGCGACAAAGAAAGTGCCCGCAAAGAAAACTGCTGAAGTACCACCCAAGTCTATATCGATGTTTTCTGATGCCTCAGGAAGTGACTTTGAGTCTTTTACTGCAAAAAATGCGGTGCCAAAGTCAAAGAAGACTACGGCTTCAAAACCAGTATCCATCTTTTCTGATGACTCTGTAAGTGATTTTGAATCGCCACCAGCAAAGAAAGCTGCACCGAAATCAAAGAATGCTTCTGCTGCTAAAAAGGTCACAAAGCCCAAGGCCGATCCGAAGCCAAAAGCTGCTGCGAAGCCGCGAGCAAAGCCCCTTGCTGCTGTTGAAAATGTGATGGACCGCTACCTGTCATCTCCTGTTGCGGAATCTAAGAAGGTTGACAATGAATTTGACAATGATGATGATGATGATGATGACGTCTCGTTTGGTGGAACGCCTGCAAAGCCTGTCAAGCCAGCTACGAAGAAGACTGGCTCCAGCTCCGAAACTTATCAAAAGGTATGAATGCGCCCCTTGTTCTATTTACTATCGCATACTAACGTCCTTCACTGTTTAGCTTACTCAATTGGAGCATATTTTGAAGCGTCCAGACACTGTAAGTTGCACTGCGGAGATCTGCACAAATTCAACGTGATTCTAATTGTGGTTTAGTATATCGGTTCCGTTGAATACTCTGAAAAAATGATGTGGACCTATGATTCTGCATCAAAGGGCATGGTTTACAAGTATGTATATGTACCTATTTTCTACGTTCTCTTTCTAACACGGGGACAGGCTCGTTCGCTTCGTTCCTGGTCTTTACAAAATTTTTGATGAGATCTTGGTCAACGCTGCCGATAACAAGATCCGTGACTCCAACATGGACTCTTTAAAGGTTACTATTAACAAAGAAGCAAACGAAGTCATTGTTTACAATAACGGTCGCGGTATACCTATTGAGATGCACGAAAAAGAGAACATGTATATTCCTGAGCTTATTTTCGGAAATCTTTTGACTTCTAGCAATTATGACGATGATGAAAAAAAGGTCACTGGTGGTCGCAACGGTTACGGAGCTAAGCTTTGTAACATCTACTCTACCGAATTCATTGTCGAGACTGCAGATAAGAACACGAAACAAAAGTATAAGCAAGTGTGGAATTCAAACATGTCTAAAGTTGGTAAGCCCAAGATCACTTCAAATTCTAGTGGACAGCAGTACACAAGGATTTCATTCAAGCCCGATTTAAGGCTTTTTGGCATGACTGAACTAGATGATGATCTAATTGGAATCATGATGAGACGTGTTTATGATTTGGCTGGATCAGTTCGAAACATCAAAGTTTATCTTAACGATGAGCGCCTTATGATACGCAGCTTCAAACAATACATGGAAATGTACGTTCACGCTCTTTCTGCTAACGCAGATATTAAGGAAGAGGATGCAATCAAAAAGTCAGAGTCCGACGATGACGGATCTGATTCTGAGTCTAAGGATATCAAACCTATTGTTTCTGGTCCCAAGCCTGTTATTGTCCACGAAGTTGTCAACGATCGGTGGGAAATTGGTTTTGCTGTCTCGGACGGAAGTTTTAACCAAGTTTCGTTCGTCAACTCGATCGCAACTTCTTCCGGTGGTACTCACGTCAACTATGTCTGTGATCAGATTGTGGGGAAAATCACTGATGTCGTGAAGAAGAAGAGCAAGTCTAGCACTGTGAAGCCCCAACAAATTCGAAACAATATCTTTTTGTTTGTTAATTGTTTGATTGAAAATCCCGCCTTTACTTCACAAACAAAAGAACAGCTTACCACTCGCCCTTCTGCGTTTGGATCAAAGTGCGTACCTTCAGATGGATTTTTCAAGAAGGTCGCTAGTTCGAGTATTATTGACAGCATCATGGACATTGCTACTGCTAATGCCGATAAGGCACTCAAAAAAACTGACGGATCCAAGCGTAATCGTATCACTGGTTTGGTCAAACTTGACGATGCTAACAAGGCTGGTACAAGAGAAGGTCAGAAATGTACCTTGATTCTGACAGAAGGTGACTCTGCGAAGGCTTTAGCTGTTGCAGGTCTCAGTGTTGTTGGTCGCGATTATTACGGTGTGTACCCGCTGCGAGGTAAGTTACTCAATGTTCGCGAAGCTTCACATGATCAAATTATGAAAAATGCGGAGATCCAGGCTATCAAGCAGATTATGGGTCTTCAGCACAAGAAGCACTACACAAGCACTAAAGACCTCCGATACGGCCATCTCATGATTTTCACTGATCAGGATCATGACGGAAGTCATATTAAGGGTCTTTTAATAAATTTCTTGGAGTCTACTTTTCCCGGCTTGCTCGACATTCCCGGTTTCTTGATTGAATTCATTACACCTATTGTTAAAGTTACCATTACAAAGGGGAAGAAGGTGAAGGTAATTCCATTTTACACTATGCCTGAATACGAATTTTGGAAAGAGACGGAGGGAGCAGCTTGCACATGGAAGCACAAGTACTACAAGGGACTTGGAACTTCAACGCCCGCAGAGGGACGCGAATACTTCAAGCAACTTGATAAGCACTTGAAGCAATTCCATGCCTTGGAAGAGGGAGATAAAGAGCTTATCGATCTTGCATTTTCCAAAAAGAAAGCTGACGAAAGAAAGGAGTGGTTGCGATTGTTTAAGCCTGGTACCTACTTGGATCCTACTCTTCCAAAAGTACCGATTAGTGATTTCATTAACAAAGAGCTGATTCTTTTTTCGATGGCTGATAATATCCGATCGATCCCTTCGGTGATTGATGGTTTGAAGCCCGGCCAGCGAAAAGTTCTCTTCAGTTGCTTCAAGCGTAACCTCAAATCTAGTATTAAGGTCGCTCAGTTAGCAGGTTACGTTTCGGAAGTATCCGCTTATCATCATGGCGAAGCTTCTCTCGTACAGACCATTGTCAGTATGGCACAAGATTTTGTTGGTAGCAACAATCTCAATCTGCTGCTTCCCAAGGGTATCTTTGGTACCCGTGCCACTGGTGGAAAGGATGCGTCGGCACCTCGTTATATTTACACTGAACTTAACCCGCTTACACGCAAAGTTTTCCATGTCGACGATGAGGCTGTGCTTAACTATATGACGGAAGAAGAAAAGCGAATTGAACCTGATTGGTATATGCCAGTGATTCCAATGGTCCTTGTCAACGGAGCCGATGGTATTGGTACTGGATGGAGTACGTCAATTCCTAACTACAATCCACTGGATATCGTTGATAACATTCGTCATTTATTGAGGGGTGAGATGCTTACTCCCATGGACCCATGGTATAGAGGTTGGCACGGCACGATTGAACGTATGGGAACTGATAAATATAAAGTGTCTGGCACGATCCAGCAAACTAATGACACTACCATTGAGATTACTGAATTACCTATCCGTATGTGGACTGTCACCATGAAGGAGTTTTTGCTCGCTGGCATGGCTGGCACTGAAAAGCAGAGACCGTGGATTAAGGATATGACTGAACAGCACAAGATGGACATTAAGTTTGTTGTTGTATTGAGTGAAGAGGAGATGGCTAAGTCGCTCGCTGAGGGTCTTTTAAACAAATTCCGACTGACGAATTCGATTAGTATGAATAACATGGTAGCGTTTGATGCTAATGCGAGAATCAAAAAGTATGACACTGTTGAGGATATCTTGAAGGATTTTTACTTTGTTCGACTTGATTACTACCAGCGCCGAAAAGATCATCTCGCAAGCGTCTTTACCGATCAGCTCGAGAAGCTCTCTGCACAAGCTAGATTTGTAAAGATGATTATTGAGAAGAAGTTGACTGTGTCTAATCGCAAGCGAATTGAGCTTGTGGTGGAACTTAAAAAATTGAAGTTCCCGCCTATTGCGAAGAAGAAGAAATATGGTCCTCTCGATGACGAAGAGGATTTGGAGGAAGCGGCCAAAGATGCGGAAGAAGACTTTGACGAGGGTGATGTCGATGTTTCGTCTTATGACTACTTACTCGGAGTAAGTTTTTATTTTTTTCATACTACAAAGGAAAAGTGAATTGCTAACATTTTCAAACTTCTATTGTCTAGATGCCTATTTGGTCTTTGACACGCGAGCGCTATAATCGTCTTTTACGTGATCGCGATACGAAAGAAGATGAGTTAAACACTCTACTGAAGAAGACTGCAAAGGATTTATGGGAATTTGATTTGAATGAATTTGAAAAGGGCTGGATTGAATTCCAGAACAATTACAACAATGCTAGGCCTTCATAGAGAGTGAAGTCGTTATACCCATGAGATGCATATTTACAGTTTTTAAATATGTACCTAAGTTACGAAGAAAGAAAATGAGTTGTTATTTTGTATTAATTTTTATCCTATTGTTTCTTAAATCTGCACACCTTTTTTAATAAATCCGTTCGACTTTAAGGCAGTCCCGCGAGACGTAAAGCTTTCGTCAATGAATTTCATTTCATGGGTTCGGGTTTCAAAAATAGAAGGGTGGCGCAGATCGCCGAACACACAGAATGTCTGTGTTGACAAGTAAAACTCATCAGCGTGGTAAACAATGAGGTGTACACGCTTCTTTGTCAGACTTTGGTGTTGTAGATAAGGTGCGGATAATAAGAGATCCTGTGTAAAATACGTAGCAATGGACTGAGTATATGGAGACAGTGGCGACAGCGCTGTTCAGTTACAGCGGTCATCATGATGTCTCTAGGGCTTTGTTTTGAATGTAAACACAAGAGTAAGACGGCCAACAGCAGCTGAAGCACTGCTCTGGCATGAAAACGATGAACTGGAATGTGTTCTGGTGCTGAATCTATACAGACGTTTATTTCTACATTTAACTGTATCCGCAACTAGTAGCTGCAGTGCAACAGAGAGCAGTGTTCTTCTCCGCGATTGTTTGAGAGTGTGGTTTGCCCAGTGCATTTCTCTGCAGTTTCTCTTTTGTACATTCATACTAAAGTCCATTAACAAAGAATCTTTACAACGCGCAAGATCACACAGGCAAAAAAATAAACAGATTCTGTATTTGTACGGCAATAAAACGCGTGGAGAGTGTTTGTTTATTTGCGATAAGCCGCTCGCCCAAGTTTGCTAACAAATGCTCGTCGACTTTCGCGCTCTCACTCGCTCTCTCTCTCTTTCTGCCGCCTGCCCATTCTTTTCCCTCGGTCGCCGCGTCCTCATTCAGCTGCTGAACCACCACCGTGAAAGGTATGCTTTTTCTCTTGTTTTTGCTGATCCGCAATACCACTGGGTCCAGTGCTCGTTGTCTGGCCAGTGCCGACCGTGCAAAAGAACGAATTACCGAGTAAAAGGACAGGGGAGGAGATTTGTAAACAAGACAGGAAGCAGCTAAACCGGCCCGAATCCGCTCTCTCGCCCGGCCCAGTTCATGCAGTAGTGTTGATTTCCGTTCAAATTCGCTCCTGCTATCCTTTTTTGGTTAATTGCACAAGCTTGTTCTGCTGTCTGTGACGTGTGGGAGCACGGTTTGTGGGCTGGGCTTGACCTGGCGGCCTTGTTTTTTTTTTTGAAGCCCGAGATCAAGCTTGTGTCCGTGGCGAGTAACGCGCATCTGCGCACTCACACATCCACTTTCTCCTCTTTTGTCCTTTCTATTCCTTATTTAGTCTTATTGTACTGATTGTCTATGCCGAATGTTTTTTCATAACCCTCTTTTTTGTGTATGTTTTGCGTGCTGACGTTGTTGACTCGTCTTTTCGAGTCGTTTTTTTCTCGCTAGATTCCTCCCCCGCAATGTCTTCACCGACAAAAAGACCTCGTCACAATCGGTACAGTGCGCCAATACAGCCGGTATCTGAACCGGTTGACATTGCTCCTGCTCCATCTGCGGATCGCAAGAGCAAGAAGCGGAAGGTAAATATCACACGCCTGCCAGATTTTCTATGTTTATTTCCTTGCGCCAGGTTGTTAACACTTTTTTCCCTCTTTATCGTCGTCTAGTCTCCTTTCGAAGAAGATCAGACTCTTTCAAGGCCAGATAATCTCAATTCAATCATACAAAACCTGGCTATGCCAGATCACTTGGTGCAGGTTGCTGTTGACTATGCCAATGCAAATTCAAGCGCAGATGTCCAAGCTTACGCGAAGCTCGCTGGTGAGTATCTCCCATGTTCTCCTTGATGATTCATGCTCTTTCTTTGTTGCATTCTTAATGAATCAAATCAATTCATATACTAACTGGGCATAGGTGCAACTTGGACTTATTATGTTCGCGAGTTGAGTGTAACAATTGGTCGATATTCTGAACCTGTAGCAGGCCAAGAAGAGCCAGAGGGCGTTGATATTGATCTCGGTCCTACAAAAGTCGTTTCCCGTAAACACGCTATTGTGCGTTACGATCTCAACTTGAGAGTGTGGATAATACAAATCACAGGCCGTAATGGCGTCAAGATTGACGGTGTGCCTTACAAAGGAGGACGCAGCCAGGCTCTACATAGCGGTAGTATTCTAGACATTGGCGGAGTGCAAATGATGTTTGTACTGCCTGACCAAGTGCCCTCTGATATTGACGCAAATGGTCAATACGGGCAACAACAACACCCACTTATGCCGGAGTATGATGACTCTGAAATGATTACCAGTCGAGCGCCCTTGACAAATTCATCAGTGGCGTATCCTAAAGGTGTTGCAATTATCACAAAACCGCAAGTACGCGGAGTTGAAACCATCGACAATACTTTTAATGATTTGAGCATGGATGAAGCTCGCGATATTAAACCTCCATATAGCTACGCTACAATGATTTCACAGGCAATTCTTTCCAGTGATGATGGGAAGCTAACGCTTGCAGCTATTTACAGCTGGATTTCAGATCACTATTCTTTTTACAGACATGCCAAAACTGGTTGGCAAAACTCAATTCGACATAACCTGTCTCTTAGCAAGGCGTTCCAAAAAGTACCCCGTGCAACCGACGAGCCCGGAAAAGGAATGAAGTGGCAGATTAACCCAGAGTACCGCGACGAGTATATAAAAAAGTTACAGGACAAAGAGCTCAGTCGTCGACGAGGAGCTGCGCTTTTTGCGGGGCATGGACGACCAAATAGTGTTCCAATTGCCGGCTCAAATATTCCGCTTGCTGGTTCGCAATTACCACTTAGTAGTGGTGGCGGATTTGAGTCGACGACTGGGACCTCGATGGCTTACGGTACTCCTACGAAACAGACACCAGGTAATTACAAACCCTCCTTATTTTTTCCTTTTGCATATAATAAACCATATCACGCGCTGCCTATGACTGCGGTTGGCATCCCACCACCATGAAATCTAGCCACAATCAGTGGTTAGATTTTAAGGAAAGCTGAATGACTCAGCAGGTGAGGATGTGGTTTGGCTATTCTGTCTTTGGTGGACATTACTTTTTTGAGGCATGTGATCTAAGATACAAGAGCTCTTTTCATACACCAGGATCGATAGCAACAGTCAGCGGCAGACTCAACGAAAATGTAACAGAGATAGAAGAATAACGCGTGTGACCTGCAGCACAGCATGAATAACATATTTCAATCACCATCTACTTTATGCGACAAAATTGCTAACATATTTGGGAGGTTTCAGCGACGCAAGTATCCGAATCCAGTAATAACGACCCAAGCAGCAAAGCACATCTTGGCATACCACAACAACAACGCCTGCAACATCAATCATCAGTAGCAGGTCCGCCTACCGGTAGTAGTCCTATTTCACTTGGTTTAAGGAATAGTAACGAAACCAAGACTCCGATCGTAAATCGACAGGCCGATACCCTAGCACTAGTTCCTCCGTCTTCTGGTCAGCAAAAACAGCTTCCGTCATCTTTTCTACCGAATAGCTCGCCTGCACAGTTTTGGACGTATATGAATTTATCTACTCCTGTCAAACCGGGATTTTCACCTTCGAAATACGATAATTCGCCAGTAGCCAATGTGCAGACTTCGCCGTATAGTCAAACACCACAAGGACAACAGCATATTCGACATCAGCAGCACCAGCTTGAAGATGACGATGACGGTAGAGCAAGGCAACGGTCACCGCAGCGAACTAACGGGAATGGGAATGCTCTGTTTGAAGCTGTAAATGCTGCTGCGTCATCTAGTGCTGTTAATGCTTCTAGTAGTCAAGCTGCCGTGGCTGGAGATAGTGAGGGACTAGGGGATTTACAAGGCGTTGATCTGACAAAGTGAGTTGTTTTTTAAGTTTGCGTTCAGAGCGTCAAGGGTATTCGACTAACTATTTTTTTGCTGCCAAGGGGATTCAAGCATATCGGTAAGAGACGAAATGGAAAACCTACCGAGGGACTGGACTCATGAGAAGGGTGTACGGTGAATAGTGACGTACACTTTGGATGTATGATAGTGTTGTTTGTGTGTGTATGCCGTTTCGTCTAAGTTATTTGGGAATGAAAACGATTTGAGTTACGGGATGGGTTCTTGTTTATTTTATTTGTTTTTGTTTGGAATATAAATTGCAGACTATCATGCAGTTTTTAGTAATATAATTTAGCGTGGTGCTAACGCGGGAGTTGTGATGCTGCTATGGTCGACAGAGAGTACGTGTTTGCTTTTTTTTTGATTGTGTTTTCAGTTGTGTTTAGTTGAGCAAGTAGATGTATATTAAAGCCAATTGTGCAAAGTTATTCTCGAAAGTTTTTGTTTACAGGTTGCTCAAGTTGTGAAGATCACATGAAGATGACGTAGGCGGTCGATGATTGGCAGAGGACAGAGAGGAATAGGGCAATAGGTCTTCTGCCAACATGCGGCGCTGTGCCGTCCAGATCTTTCCCTTTCATTCCCTCCCTGCTTGTCTTTGCTACATCTTCTTTGACAGAAAAGAGGAATATTGAAAGATCATTGTTAGAGATTTAAGGAATAATTGCATATAACAAAAAGATGTCGACTGTTGAAACCCCCGTCGTACAGGCGGAAACTCGTGAGTGTGCGTGTATCGACATGTGCATAAAGATATTTAAGAAGATTATCAAAGTACTTACTATTTTATTGGATTTCTAGTGCATCTTGTCTTTATTGGCAAATAATAATGCGTTTGTAGTAATACTGACGTTGATATTAACTTATCGTTAGCTCCCTTTGACAAGTACAAGACTCTGATTTCAGACCTTTTGACCTGGAAATCTCCTATCTTTTCTGGCATTACTTTTGCTGCTTTGAGCACTTCTTTGATTGTGTTCAAGTTCGTGAATGTTGCCAAACTGATTTTCAATGCGGCATACCTTCTCTTCGGATGTGAGTTTGTTTTATTCACCAGCTTGATAAGCGAAAAGAATGAAATTGGAGACTAATAAATTGATAGTTGTTGTTGCGGTCGAATTCGCAGGCCGAACTGTCAAGAAATCGCCAGGATTTGTGTCCTCGTTCCGTTCTGCAAAGGGATACTTTGTGATTTCAAAGCCTGCTATTGATCCGTACCTTGAGGAAGGAACTGTTTTGCTTAACTTTGGATTAGTTGAGATTCAGAAGATTGTGTTTGTTGAGTCTGTGAAGTGCAGTTTGTCAGCCTTTGTTGCGTCGTTTTTCATTCATAAATTGGTTCAGTATATTTCAGTATGGAGTCTTACTTTTACTGGTGAGTCTTTTGGTTTTTTCGAGTTGACTACTGCGGTGTGTTTATATACTGATTATGGTACTTTCCAGGTTTGATTGTCGCGTTTGCTGCTCCCCGCTTCTACTTGCAATTCCAGCCTGAGATCGACGCTCAGGTCGACGTTGTCACCAAGTTGGTTGACGAGAAGGCCGAAAGCGCAAAGGGGCAGATTAAGGCACAGTACGTCAAGGGCACGAAAATTGCGGACGAATACGTCTCGCTCGCGCTTGAGAAGGTTGGATATAAGCGCAACTTCCCGCCTGTTCCTGAAAAGACTGCTGAGGAGAAACCTGCTGTTGCTGAGGTCACTCCTGTTGTTGTTGAGGTCACTCCAGCAATTGCTGAGGATGTTCCTGCTACTACTGAGGCACAGACTGTTCTGTAAAGAACAAACTACGATTATGAAACGAGTATAATGAATGCCAGATCCATTGAGATAACTCATTACACATACAAATATAGCACAATAAAAAACACCTATGATTGTAGCTTAGTTTAGGGAGATAGCAATTAACGTAGGCGGGCGGGCACCTTTTTAACTTTAGCAAGCGGTTGCGATCACGTGACAAAGGGGCTTGTGTAGCTGTGTCGGTGGAGCGCCAGGTCATGTCGTATCGCCAGCTTACTGTCGGCCAAACACAGGTCCACGAGCAGCCACGAGAATGGCGCAGAGCCCGCAACAGAGCTCGGAGCCAATTGAACCATTGGCAGAGACGCTGGCGTTGCCTATAAAAGTGTCGTCGCTTTCGCTGGCGACGCGGGAAGCCAAAGCTGCTTCGTCGGTCGGGCAAACGCCCGACTCGCTGCTTTCTTCCACGCTCGAAGACCTCACGGATTACTTTCGCAAGCCGTGTTTTGTGCACTCGCGGCTGGACGATGCTGTGGACGTCTCTGCGGTGCTGCGGGACTTTTCTGATGACTCGTTCTCGCATCTGTCGCACTCGTCGCTCGTCCAGACAGCCACTGGCGTGCGCGAACTCGCAAAGCGCATCGGCCAGGCCACGATAAAAGTCAACCTGCGCTCGATCCTGATAGTCACCAAAGCAAGAGACAATTCACTGATTAAACTGACCAGACAACTGGCCGAGTGGCTAATGGCGACACGCGGAGTCTGTGTCTACGTCGACGCAAAGCTGCGTCTGTCCAAAAGATTTGACGCCAACGGACTGCTTGCTAAAGAGCCCAAATACGGTTCATTGCTGCGATACTGGACACCAGAACTCACTCGAACAATGCCAGAACTGTTTGATCTTGTGCTGACTCTCGGAGGAGATGGAACTGTGCTCTACACTTCGTGGCTATTCCAGCGTATCGTCCCGCCTGTTCTTGCTTTCGCACTCGGCTCACTCGGGTTTCTTACGAATTTTGCTTATAAAGACCACGAAGCGCACTTAAATCGTGTATTTGACGATGGCGTAAACATCAACCTGCGAATGAGGTTCACTTGCTCGGTGTATAAAGATGGACATATGACTGATACATTTGAGGTAATCAACGAGATTGTTATCGATCGCGGCCCGTCACCGTGGATTTCAATGTTGGAATTATATGGCAATAATCACCTACTCACAAAGGTTCAAGCTGACGGACTTATCCTGTCTACACCCACTGGATCAACTGCATACTCACTCTCCGCTGGTGGCTCACTTGTGCATCCTGAAATCCCAGCAATCAGCGTAACTCCAATCTGCCCCCACACTCTCTCATTTAGACCTATGCTGCTACCCGATAGTATGCTCCTTAAAGTCAGTGTTCCCCGTGGTGCGCGGAATACCGCGTGGGCGTCGTTTGATGGTCGTCATAGAGTTGAATTACGCTCAGGAGATTACGTTACAGTCACGGCGTCACAGTATCCCTTCCCGACGGTTACCGCAGGCGAAATGGACTACATTGAATCCGTCAGCCGGACATTGAAATGGAACGTCCGCGAGCAGCAGAAGCCGTTTAAAGATTATGTGGAGGATGGCGATGACGACGACGATGGCGGCGGCGCGGATTCGCGGGCGAGTACACCTGTGGGAGGAAGTAGAGCAGCAAGTGCAAGTGATGATGAATGGGATATTGACGATAGCGTGTTTTTTAGTAGTTCGTCAAGTAGTACGATTTTGAGTGGGAGTGCAAGTACTTTGCAATCAGCTGCTACTACGGGCTCTTCAAGTCCTCTGCATAAGGAGTTTTCGTTTATGAATTTGAATCGCCATTGATATTAGTTAAAAGGCATTTTTTTTAATTCTGTTTTCGTTTTTGTTTTTTGTTTTTTGAATTTTCTCTTTTGCATGGTATTTTTAATATTCTCTTGTTGTGTTGTTTCGTGTAATTACTGGGGCGTTTACCTAATTCCAATTTTGATTTTTAAAATATAAGTGTGTACAGCGAAATGGCAGAAAGTATGTGGAAAAAAGAAAAGGTCATAGGGGAAAGCAAAGAGATATAGGCAAGACTATAGATATGTATATATATTACAGTATCACACATATAGGTATAATAATGATTCGAATATGATAGTAGTATATTCTTATAAAATGCTATATACTAATCCTTCCTTCTTATTGGTTTCATTTACATCATAGCCTCCAACTCCGAACGTCCGGCCTTGCTATAAAGAAACTCGTTTCTGTTAACGAGCAAGTTAGTAAAATTAACTTAAATTCATGTTTGAAAAAAACCAAATTAGAGTAATACTAACCTAGCCTGAGCCTTCTGGACGATGTAGAGTAATCCAGAGACGGGAATAACGACGTAGATAGCCTGCGACGAGACACGACGGAAAGTGTTAAAGAAAGCATTGTAAAGAGCACCAGCGAAGGGTTTCTGAGCGTAGGAGGAAACCGAGTAAGTGATGATTCCTTTTGATTTTCGTTAGTCGTTTGGAGATTCGTTTTGAATGATTATAAATTTAGATTTTAATCAAGTACCTCTCTGCTTAGGACCACCTATTTAATGAAGAGAATTGTTAGTTTATAGTGATATAGAATAAAATAACGGGGAATCATACCCATATGTCCCCACCATCCCATATATCCATGCGGTTCCGGGCCACCCATTGTGATTTTATATTCTAATTCAAAACAATAAATTAGTACCAATTGCTATATCCCAATTTAGAAATCACCTAATCGAAAAGAATAAGTATAGTATCGCATACATTATAAATAGTAAATCGAAGAAAGAAAAGCGGTTTGTTATAAACAAAGGTCCTTTAAACAACAAAGTGAAGGTGGTATGCAGAAAGTCCTTTTCCAAGTTGGCCGTCCCGCCGTGCTCTCTCTTTACGCGCACCCTCATTGGATGATTGTCACCATTTAATATGGGATTTGTACTAAGTCACGTGAGATTATGTAATGAGTTTGGAAACTGGTTTTTGCATGTTGACCTTGACATTCATAATAGGCGCTTTGTATATATATATTTGTAGATCAATTACTAGAATTTTTTTGTAGTTGGTTAAGGAATGCAGTTTTTAGATTGTACTTTATTCAATGAATTTGAAGTCTGCAATAGTTTTGAAATACTTTTGTAGCAGCTACGATAGTTTCTTGAACAGCACGTCGGGTCTACCATTCACACGGTTGTGCATAATGCCAAAAAAAATACAGTTTATCCTACAAGAAATCTTGCAATTTATATACATATATGTATATAACAGATACAGCGTAGTAATACAGATTGAAAACCACCATACTTTACTACTGCGTAATAAGTCAGCGGTGCCATATATTCAAGGGTTTTGTGTAGCGAAAAGCTAAGGACGCTGACAGAAGAAAATTGCAAGACTGTAATTTTGATCTGCTTCGACCACTTTTTGTTCTGCAACAACAAATAGATCCGCACGATTCTGCAATGTCTGTCCGGTTATTAACCTGGGTTTATCGTAAGTGCTTTCTGTTTTGTTTCTATAGTAGTGTGTTGATGTATTAATGTACGGCAGGCTTCGCGATTCCCGTCACTGTCGGCGTGTCGATTGCTCAGTCTTCAATGTACGATGTTAAAGGTGGTTCACGAGCAGTCATCTTTGACAGACTTTCAGGTGTTAAACAGACTGTTGTTGCGGAAGGAACGCATTTTTTAATTCCATGGCTTCAGAAAGCAGTCATTATGGACGTCCGAACTACTCCCAGAAACATATCTACAACAACGGGCTCGAAGGATCTTCAAATGGTTTCTTTAACACTCAGAGTCCTTCATCGACCTGATGTTTCTCATTTACCCCAGATTTATCAGAACCTTGGATTAGATTACGACGAGCGTGTTTTGCCATCGATCGGAAATGAAGTTTTGAAAGCCATTGTCGCGCAATTCGATGCCGCCGAGCTCATCACGCAACGTGAAATCGTATCCGCTCGCATCCGCGACGACCTCGTTAAACGTGCCTCAGAGTTCGGCATCGCTTTAGAAGATGTTTCAATCACTCATATGACTTTCGGAAGAGATTTTACAAAGGCAGTCGAAGAAAAGCAAATTGCTCAACAGGAAGCTGAACGCGCTAGATTCGTCGTCGAACGTGCAGAGCAAGAACGACAAGCTTCCGTTATCCGAGCTGAGGGTGAAGCCGAAGCTGCTGAAACTATCTCAAAGGCTTTAGAAAAGAATGGTGATGGTTTGATTCTCATTAGACGTATCGAGGCTGCAAAGGAAATCGCAAATACTCTTGCAAAATCACCAAACGTCACTTATGTTCCTGGCGCGGATCCTAATGGTGGATCTAGTTCTAATGCTCTTTTGTTGAATGTTGGTGGTAGATAAATAGTCGCTTGAAAAATCTTTCAAATCTTCTATTCACCGTTCCCTCTCTGCTTCAATATGTATTTAGTCTTACTATATATATGTCATCATGATATACTACAAAATAAAAAACTGTTATTTTTTTTTTTATGGAATGGATGATATTAATACAATCAAAATACTCTTGTGAGGAAGAAGAGGAGGAGATACAAATCAGCAATATCAGTTGATTGCCGAATTTAAATATATAAAGCGAATAATAGTAAACCAACCCAGCTTTCTAAAATAAATATTCCAACAACGTCAAAGCACTACTTTTTAATAACAACTATCCGCCCCTTTCTTTTTCTTTGTTTTCTTTGTTTTGTCTCTGCATACTTATTTCTCGTTCAAAAAAGTACGAGCCCAGGTAGGAAGCACGAAAGAGGCCTTGTGGATCTCAGCATTGTAGTATCTGTACTTCTCCTTCTCGTCGTCAATATTGTTGATTCGTAAAGGCTCGTTGACCTTGCGCGTGGCGTCCTTGCTGCAGACCATGAATCCAATCTGGCCCGAAGGGTAAGTAGGGATAGTAGTGTAAGCGTATTCGGCGACGGGGAAAACCTCGGAGCAGGCCTTCTTGAGGTCACGAATGAGTGGCATGTGGAGCCAGATGTTCTCGGCTAGAAATAACGTATTAGTATCTATACTGCTATTGAGTTGTATCACAAGAGATCAAACACCAGTCTT
This sequence comes from Myxozyma vanderwaltii, assembly GCA_030556335.1. Taxonomy (NCBI): domain Eukaryota; kingdom Fungi; phylum Ascomycota; class Lipomycetes; order Lipomycetales; family Lipomycetaceae; genus Myxozyma; species Myxozyma vanderwaltii. The sequence continues at coordinate 50,721 of JAKTPV010000062.1, read as the reverse complement.
CCAGATTTTTAACAATGTTTTGAGCGTCCAAAAAAGAAAATAATAGACGATTCAAAAACATATCAAAAAATGGAAAAAAAAAATGATAGACTGGTAAGAAAGATGGTAAAAAGTTTTAAGAAACAAGCACAGCACAACCTTGGGTAGTGATGACACCGTTCTCAGTCAGTGCATCATTCAAAAGCTCAAAGTAAGGCTTCTGGAAAAGAGACTCGGCGGGTCCCTCGGGGTCAGAAGAGTCTGTGATGATAACATCAAAATGGTTCTTGTACTGAGCCAAGAACTTGAATCCGTCCTCTACGTAGACCTTGGCCTTGGGGTGCTGAAGACCTACGGCCATTGAAGGAAGATACTTCTTTGAAACGCGGATAACGCACTCGTCAATGTCACAGAGAACAGCCTCCTCGACGCACTCGTGCTTGACGACCTCACGAAGAACACCACCGTCACCACCGCCAATGACAAGAACACGCTTGGGATTGGGATGATTGAACATGGCAAGATGAGTGATCATCTCCTGGTACCTATAGCCCAGTCAATACAAGACACGATCTAGAGCAATAGAAAACCAGTTCAGTTAAAACATACGCAAATTCATCACGCTCAGTAGCCTGAATAACACCGTCAAGAACAAGAACATTTCCGTAGTTTGAGCTCTCAAACACAAGAACATCCTGATACTGTGACTTCTCCACGTGAAGGATCTGGTTCACGCGAAGAGTCATAGCCTGACCAGGCCATAACTCATCAGAAACCTCTCTGAACCAACCGTCTGTGTTTATATTCTCAGTTAGTACTTTCGTCACTACTTTAAACTGTTCCGGTCCGGATCCAAATCACACTGGACTTCCAAAAGAAGGCACAAATCAATACAGCAAAGAGACGATTGCTGTATTTTCTAAAAACAAAAAAAAAACGTACCCTTGATAGTAGAATGCACGAGCTCTCCAGACATTTTATTATTTCTGTTTATTCTTAAGTTCTTAATTTGAGTATATTATTAAGAAGAATAAAATTACTAAAAAAAAAGTTGTGAAATTTTTCTACGAAACGAGAAAATTAACTGCCAGGAAGAATTGTGGGTTGGGGTTGTGTATTTACAGATATCCTCCTCAACCTTTTCAGATGCCACTTCAAGGCTGTTACAAGCAATGCCATCATATGTTATCCAAATCATTAAACAACTATGTACAGTGTATTACTTGCGATTATTACTGGACAGTTATAGCACTGCGATTTATCCGTCCAAATATTTAAACCATTGTCAGCAGTTTTATCTATATCTGTCAAATTGCTAAACACTCAAGAGACTATCATTAAACCTGATGATGTACTTGCAATTGATAAGTCATGTTCGACCGAAATTGCACGAAATAATATTCTGTGATCAATTAAAACTTGACAAAAGCCGATCATTTTAGTCTAAAAAATGAATGGAATTTCAATAACATTTCTATAACTCCTCGTCAATTCCCAACTCCCAGTCATAGACTTCTCTTCATACAAGTGTAGCTTTTGTTGTATATCACCAACTCATCTACGATCTTTAAAGTCCAGTGTAAATCATATACACTATATTATGCAAACATGCTTGTTCTACACCCTTCTGTTTTTCACCATAATCTGCAATAAATACACAACGCATAGTAACGATCGAATCATATATAAGCTGTGTTATCATCACAAATAAGAGCCTGCTGAAATTTACCGCAAAAACAAAAGAAAAAAAAAGAGTGCAATAGAACAAATCAATGAGATTTTGAGAAAAAAACTATTCAATTGTATATATCTATTAAATTATAAGAAAAAAAGCCAGTAACTTATTAATGCCCAAAATCAAAATTCAGATAAAATGTTGAAATAAAATATTAACCAAAAAAGAAAAAAAAAATAAAAATAAAAAACAGATAATAATAAGAAACAAATAACGGATTCTAAATTCTTCTATAAAAAAGGGCTCACAGCGAACAAAGAGTGCAAAATTTTTCATTAACTGGACATTAGAAAATTTCTTTAGCTTTTCGAAACTCATAACACAAAACACAAAAGCCAACACTAACACTAACACACAAATGTAAAACTTATCAATTCATCCCTCTAAATTGTAGATACAAACATGACATGAGAAAAAATTTAAAGGCGCTTGATGATCTCCTCGGTAAAGTGCTTAGTAGATGCCTTGCCCTTAAGATCACCAGTGATATTCTCGGGTCCAGAAGCGATAGTGGAGAGAACGGCGTTCTCGATCTTGTCAGCGTACTCGCCGAGCTTCATGTGTCGCAGCATCATGACTGAAGAAAGCAAAAGCGCAGTGGGGTTAGCAAGACCCTTGCCGGCAATATCAGGAGCAGAGCCGTGGACAGCCTCGAAAATGGAAACCTCGTCACCCATGTTACCAGACGGCGTGAGACCAAGACCTCCAATCAATCCTGAGCACATGTCAGACAAAATGTCACCATAAAGATTAGGCATAACCATGACGACGTTCTTGTACGGTTCAGGATCGGTGACGATCTTGAGGCAAGTGTTGTCGAGTAACTCGGCACCGAGCTCGATCTGGGGGTACTCCTTTGCAATATCCTTGGAAGTCTGGAGGAAGAGGCCATCAGACATCTTCATGATGGAGGCCTTGTGAACGACAAGGACCTTGGGCTTGCCGCTGGCAATGGCGTGCTGGAAGGCGTAGCGAATGACGCGCTCACAGGCGGGTCTGGTGATGAGCTTGATGGACTGGACGACGCCATCGACGACGACGTGCTCAATGCCGGAGTACTCGCCCTCGGTGTTCTCACGAATGAGGACAGTGTCAACGTTGTCGTAAGGGGTCTTGAAGCCGACGACGGAGCGGCAGGGACGGAGATTGGCAAAGAGGTTGAAGGTTCTGCGCAGGGTCAAGTTAAGTGAGACGTGACCCTTGCCAATGGGAGTCGCAAGAGGACCCTTGAGTGCGACAAAGTTGCGTCTGACAGATTCAACAGCTTCATCGGGAATAGCAGTCTTGCCGTCCTTGAGGATGGGAGTGACGTCGACGGGCTCCCAGGTGATGGGGACCTGGATCAGAGGTTAGCGAGGGCGGAAAGCGCGGAAGAGCAATTGCAGTTGTACCTTTGCAGCAGCGTAAATGTCCTTGACAGCAGCAGAAATTTCGGTACCGATACCTGAGAAGGAGAAAAAGTAATTGTGAGCATAAGAAGTTGTAAATAATGCAAAACTCGAAAAATAAATACCATCGCCCTCAATCAGAGTAACAGTGTACTTGCCCTGCACGCAGAATAGAGGTTAGTTAACGGAACCGCACACTGCAAATCCAGCTAAACGCAGCACATCCGCAAATGAAAAACACATACAGCAGCATTCTTGACACCTTTGAAGGCAGCGACGTCGGAGTTGAAGCGTCGGAAGGCCTGTATTTATATCGTCAGTAAACCCTTTTCACACCATTCACAAGCACCACGCTCCAACTAGACCACGCACCACAACAGCCGAGCGGTTGTTTGCCGCGCGAGCAGCAGCTGAACGAGAGATAGAAAGCATTGTTTGTAAGATAAAGGTGGTGGAGATGAAAATGTGGAGGCGAGGCAACGAGGAAGAAGAAGGCCCGACGTCGAGTCCTGCTCTCTGCCCAGGCCAATCAGCGCTTCCGACCCCTGACTCTTCCCGCTTCGGCCTAGCGCCGGAGTGTCCAGCGGCCGCGATGAGGCAGGGTAAGTGCAAGCAAGGGTTTGGTGTTCGTATTCAGGTTGTTAATTGTCCATATATATTCATTTCTACAACAGCTTGTTGCTGGTTTGTTATATTATTTAGATTGCTATTTATTACTATATTTGATGCATGACAACTGTATTGCACTTATTAGTGCTAACCAGGTTATTACCCGCCTGCCAGTCTCTTCAAAGCTCACTGGTGTACTTCACGTAATAGACTCCGAATCGGCCCGCCCGGCTCATTTACTCTCCGCCATGGCGCCCAATGTCAACGATGCTCATCGCGCCTTCAGATATCTTGAGCAATACAACTGGTCGTTAAAGAAATCAACGAAAGTACTTTGTAGGTACAAACGGCATTTTTGCGACCACGGCCTCGCGTTTGCGTCCGCGAACTTCGACAAGTACTTTGGTGCCCGATTTCCAATAACCTTTCGTCAAATAGCCCATTGCCACGTTTGTTCCAAGCGTCGGCGACGGACTGCCAGACGTAATATTTCCCACAACAATTTCTCCGCTCGCGTCATAAACAACAGAGCCCTCTCGCGCAGGCGGGCCCTTCACGGTCAGACCCACGCGTTTCTTCGTGACACCGTCCACAAGCTGCTGTGAAATAGTCTCATAGCCGTAGAATCCACCATCAACACGGCGTCTCTTAGGTATAATCCATGATAGCGACCCTTCCACTGGTGTAATCTCGGTATTCAAATCATGACCATACAGACACATTCCTGCCTCTAAACGCAGCGAGTCACGAGCTGCAAGACCAATGAGTTTCAACACTGACTCTGACTGTCCCAATAGCTTTTCTGCAAACGCCAATGTTTTCGGCCCGGGAAGAGAAACCTGCTCTAACGTTTAGTATAATTAATCACCTCTCTTTCAATACCTCGAATATAATAACGTACTTCAAATCCATCTTCTCCAGTGTATCCACCACGTGCCAAATGATACTTTTCAGATTCACCTTTAAACTGCACAAAAGCAGACATACCAAATTTAAGCTTACTCAAATCCTCATCCGTCCCTTTTTGCAAAACCTCCGCCGCCCGAGGTCCTTGGACAGCTAGTATCCCCCATTTATCAAGAACTTGGTGCTCAACATCTTTTCCGTGTGCATTGGCCAGCTCGGAAGTGAAAAACGCAATATCGGAATCACGACATCCAGCATTTGTAACAACATAATATTCATCCTCACTATGCTTCGTAATAATAGTGTCGTCTAAAATGCCGCCCGTCTGAGGAAGAAGTAAAGCCGATAATGTAGAATGAAAAGGCGCCAACTCTGAAAGTCCAGACGGAGTGATCTTTTCCAGAAAATCGGTAGCTCCGGGTCCTTTGAAACTAATCCATACTCATTAGGCTATACTTTGAAGACTAGATCAAAGAATACATACATATGCTGAACCATGTGCGAAACATCAAATAAGCCCGCCTGCTCACGAACCCAATTATGTGATTCTACATGAGTCTGAGCAGCATACAGCACAGGCATAGAATGTCCAGCAAACGGTACCATGGTAGCTCCATGAGCGAGATGAAGGTCATAAAGTGGTGTTTTTTCCAACGTCGACGATGATTTCGCGATTCCAGAACTTGAAAACGTGCGCACACGCGCAGAAGCACAACTCGACCGCAATCCTCTGATACTACTCAACATTCTTACTTCTAGCATTCGCTCTTTTTCAGTAAGCAATAAATCTGAAATAACATCAACGCGAAATTCACAAATTAAAAAAAAATTCGTCGTTGGATGGCTGCGGCTCGACGTCTGCGCACGGTCAGCGCCTCCCCCGCAGGCCAAAAGAGAAAAATCATGTCTTATTACTTTTTCATTTACTCTCTATTTACAGATGACGCTGAATTGATATTTTAACATCTATTTATATTATTGTGGCATAGAAATATCAAAATTCCTCGAGAACTAATTAAGCATAAAACATAAAATCTCTTATTTTTCTTTTTACAATTTCTGCATAGCAATAACATCGGTGGACTGAACGTGGTCTTCATCCTCCTCAATCTCAGCCTGGAGATCATCAAGCGAGACCTTCTCGTCCTCAATGACAAGGTTAATCTGAATCTTCTTAATACCGTATCCAACAGGGATAAACTGACTGGCACCCCAAACTAAACCGTCCTTCTCGATGGCCTTGACATTAGCAAGCATCTCGTTGATATCAGTGCTGTCGTCCCAGGGCTTAACGTCAAGAGTGACAATAGACTTAGCAGCGGGCTTAGGTCCCTTAGCAGCCTTCTTAGCGGCGTACTCAGCTAATCGCTCAGCCTTGATTCTCTCGGCCTCAGCATCCTCCTCCTCATCGTCAGATCCGAAAAGGTCAACATCATCATCGTCTTCCTCAGCAGCAGCGGGAGCAGCCTCCTCAGCGACATCTTCCGGTCCAATGGATGCAAGAGAAGCAGAAGCGTCACCAGAAAGAGAAGAACTATCTCTTTGTTAATCTCTATTAATCTCTAGTGTGAAAACTAATACGCAGTACTTACAACTCGCTCTCGTAAGAGGCAATGTTCTTGTACCAACGGGCAGCAGCACTAAATTCTACTCGTCAGTATCGAGGATCAAATTGGAGATTGATCAAGGTAACATACGGGTAGGTAGCCTTCTCAGGGGCAGAGCCAACGGCCTTGAAGACAATAACGTCAGCCTGGGTAGGAGCGTATCTATATTCCCGGAACAGAAGTATTAGCAATCTCAAGTTCAAAATCCAGCTTAACTTCGAAAAGGTAGAGTTCATGCGAAGTGATAAAATAAAGATAAAGCTCCAAATGAAGCGTAAAAAAAAAAAATGCTTTCTCGAAATATACGCCTCTTACTGGAATGTAGAGATGACGTAAAACTCGATAGCCAATTTTTCTTCCGCGCAATTCAAGCAATACCAAGCCCACAAATAAAAATATAAAGCAATAATATCAGAGGTGTATTAAACATTGGAGGTGTCGTCAGCCAAATGCGGGGTCTTAAGCCGCTATCAGAAACACGGACCAGATTTCTCATCATGTAAAGCAAAATAGACCATTTAAACAGTAAATAGAAACAAAGAAAAACAAAGTTTCAAAAACATAGAGGAGCGCCTAAGTAATAATAGTAATTGCCGAATTATGACAATCCCAATACCCATACTTGGTTTCTTCCAATATATTCCGTTTCGAATCAGAAAGTACTTTCAATTTTAACCCGCGCATGAACTCTTCCTCTCTTAGAGAAGATATAAAAGACAATAAAGGGTCACATACCCAGCAAGATACGACTCGGTCACCAAGAAGGCGTCAAGTTTGCTGAGGCCTATATATTCAAGTTAGAAACACGTTATATACTCTTAAGCTGATCCGTGAATTGCCCATTGATTAATTCAATTTGAATTGGCCAACTGATCCCAACATCCGATGAAAGTGGCCACGTTTTAACAAACAATCGACACCATCGTTGTCAATCAATCAGTCGCTTCAGTTTCCACCCAATTACAGGCAAAAACGACACATAATAAATAAACAAGGGAGCCGTACCAGAGGCAGAAGTAAGATCACCGAAACCCATTATTTATGAAATATGGTCTATTGAAAAAGTATTGACGATGTAAGGGAAAAAAAAAAGATTAGAGAAAATGGGAAAAAGTTCTCTACCTTCCACGCCCGAAAAAAAATTTGTGTGTGGCTGCTGCTTTCTCCTTTACGCCCTGTGCCCTAATTTCAACGTTTCACTACGGTAACTTTTTATTTTTATGGTCTAAGCGGCTACATTGTATGATGGTTATGCGGCTTACGTCGTCTCGAGCCGTGGTCGAAAACTCAACAGACGTTGGCTAGATATTTACAGGATTTTTGAGATGAATAGAATGAAAATGGGCGCATTATAAATCGTGAATAGAGCAAAAGAGCATATCTAATTAAGTAAAATTTTTATGGTGAAACAAATGAAATGCTTTTACTCAATCAAAGTCGAGTATTGAGCGGCGCAGGTATCGAAAAGCGCACTCTTCTCTTCGTAGTCAACCAGGAAGGCATTAGTAGCATCCTGTGCCTTAAGGGTTCTAAACAACATTCATGGACCGTCAGTAAACCGTCATTCGTTAATTACACCACACAGAAGCACTCACGCTATGTGCTCTGAAGTATCGCGACCAAGCAACATGAATAGAATAATGGCGTTAACAAGAACTTCCGAAGAAATGGAATCACGCTCCAAAGCTGATGTGATAGCATCTTCGGCCTCAGGGTAACGACCGAGTTGAATATCAGCAATAGCTTGACCGACAAAGGTACGGGCATTGGAGGAAGATGGTGTCTGTGTTAATTCCTCGTAGATGTAGAACGCGTCTTGGTATTTATCTCCGCCCTATATACAAGTCAGTACTCTCTTCCTTTCATGCGATTCAGAGATTGCGATTCGACAAAGAGCCATACAATACTGAGGTCAACCCAGGCTTCAGCAAGATTGACGAGCATGTTATCTTGACCCCATCGCTTAGCAAGTACGACCTCCTTTGCTGCCATATCAAGCTTATTTTGTGCCAATCTAATCTGAACAATCATCGCAACTCTATAGGTTATAAACGTTTAGCTTAAGTCTTTCCCTATTTCGGATATAAAAGTAACAGAAAAAATGGCGATAAACATACGCGGCAAGGTTATCCTCATGTTGACTCAAAAGCAGTAAAGCATCCTCGACCTTTCCAGCTAAATACAGCACAGTTCCGCACAAAACCTGGACATTTGAATCCTCTCCCGCAGTCTCAACAAGTTCCTGTACGTTCTCAAGGGCTCCATCGACATCTCCAGATTTGTACATAGCAAGTGCTTTGACTGCCGCCAAGCTAGCCTCGCCTTCGGTATCTTCAAGTTCCGCAATTACTTTATCCACTTCACCTAAAGCAATCTCAGCACGGTATTTGTAAATTCGGCATTGTAGTTGAGATGGAGCGGAATAGCCAGCTGATGAGTGCTCGAGGACCTCTTTATAGGCACCCTGATAGAAAAGGTTATGGATCGCAAAGAGCTCTATGAAATATGATATTAGTTCTCATATCCAATCAGTAAACAAAAAGCCAAAATATAAAGCAGTACCTCCCGAGTCTGAAAACTGGTCCATTGAGTATGTATATTTGTAATTGTAATGGATAGTGGCTGTAGTATGGACGACGAGGCCTCTTCACTGGATCAAGCCAGGTGTGCGGCCGCGCTTAGAATTCAAGTTACCCTCCTTTAATATTGCTTAAGGCGTTAACTTGGTTCTTAAAAGTAGGAATATCCAAAGAGTGAATAACTGAGTCTATTAACCTTCAATTAAGTCATATTGAGAAATAATAAAGACTGTATTAATACAACCTCTTTGATATTTACGTTATTGGTGCTGTGTTTGATCAAAAGAAACTCACTTTTCTACGTCAGCAGTAACGAGATCAGGATTTAGCAAATATACCTAATATAAATACAGTTTACAATAACTCCTGTTGACAGTTGACGGATCAAGATAAAAGAAACCAAACTACGTTGAGATTTTTCGAATCACAGGAACAGCATCGAAAGGTTTTCTGGCGTGTAGCGGTACGGCTTAAATTCGGGTCCTGTAACTATCACCTTTGTCATTTCACGACAGCCGATCCGTATATCTATCAATACCTATTCTGATTTGAATTTAATTGGCGTGGATGGGAAAATTACCCAGAGTTGCTGTTATCGGAGCGGGAACTGCAGGTATCAGCTGCTGTCGAGCACTACTTGAGTCTGGGATTTGTGATATCACGGTCTTTGAAGCAAGAGATCGGCTTGGTGGCCGCGTAAGTCAACTGGATCGTTCGCGGAAGATTACGGACTGCATTTAACGTTCAATCTAACATTTTGAGCAGATCCATCAATCTAGAGCGTTAGGAAAACCAGTGGATTTAGGGCCGAATTGGCTACACGGTAATTCGTCGTCAAATTCAATTCAAGAATTCTACCAAGGCAAACAAATAGTACTTCACGACGTCGGAGACAGTAATGCAATATTTGATGCGAATGGCAGGCAGTTGTCGTTAAAAGAAAAGAGTCAAGTTGAAGGTTTGATGTGGGATTACGTTGACAGGGCAATTGAGTATTCGTCAAAGCAGTGCGCGCAGATTGACCCAAAGCTAAGTTTAGTTGATTTTGTTGAAGCAGAGATGGAGAAAGAAAAGCTTCCAACAGAAACTCGGCAAAATGTTCGGTATGCTACGCAGATGTTTGGGTTTTACATTGGAGAGGACTCGAGTGAACAAAGTTTGAAGTATGCGTGTCTGGAGGAGATGGCTCCGGGCGATACGCTATTTGTTGCAAGCGGGTACTGTGGAGTGTTTGATGCGATAGCGGAGCCTGTGCTGAAGAGTGATGCAGTGAAGATCATGACGCAGACGCCCGTGAGACGCATAGTTACGACCTGGACAGCGACGGCGACTACGACGACATTAAAGCTTGAATCTGGAGCTGAAGCAGAGTTTGATGCTGTTGTGGTGTCGGTTCCCCTGGGAGTTCTCAAGACAGGCGGTGTTCGGTTCGAGCCCGCGCTGCCAGCACGAACCAGTGATGCAATCCAGAGCCTAGGATACGGCAGATTAGAGAAGGTAGTTAGCTGTCGATTGTGGTGAAACAGAGGGGGAGGGGTCGAGAGAGGGGGGTTAGGAATGGACGGCGTCGGGCTAACTGAGTTTTTCGCAGGTGTATATGCGGTTCGCGCGCGCTTTTTGGGGCGCGGTCGATCAGTTCGAATTTTTTGCGCCGTTGTACGCAAGTGCAAGCAATAAGCAGCGGTGGCCGATGACGGCGGTGTCGCTATCGCAGCTGCCAGGTGCGCATGCGCAGCCTACTCTGCTGTGGTATACCTACGGGGCGATCTCGGCGCACGTTGTCGGATTGGAGAATGACGCTGCAGTAGAGGAGTTTTTTGCGCCGTACTACAGGCTGCTGCCAGGGTTTGACGAAACGGTAGACAGGCCAGAGAAGATTGTGCGTACGAGCTGGAGCGCAGACGAGTTTGCAGGTTTTGGGAGCTACATGAATGCGCCAGCCGGGCTGGCTGACGGGCACGGAGATCTGTGTGCGCTGCGGAACGGACTGCCAGAACGACGAGTCTGGTTCGCGGGCGAGCACGTTGCGGACGATCTCCAGCTCGGCACGGTCGGTGGCGCGTTTTACGCTGGCCGGGCAGCAGCAGGCCGGGTAGTGGAGGCGACCGGCGCTGAGGCAGGGGGCGACGAAGCAGCGCGCAGGTGGTGACGTGTGCGGCGGCGCGGCGGTGGTACTGAATGTGTGTGACCCGGATGTGAGCGTGAGTTTGTGATTCGGGTGTGTTCGGACCGGCGCGACCCGCGAAGAAGAAGGAGGAAAGAAAAGAGCGGAATGGTTTTGTGATGGCTTCGAGTGGCAGCAAGGCCCTGCTGCTGCCTGCTGGCATGCGCGGCAAACACAAGTTGCCAACTATGCTCTTGCTGCTACCGGAAATATCTGTCTGCACTTTACTACTCAGCAATTGCTGCTGCTAAAACTACTGATACTGCTGAAGCAATCGCACAGTTGTCCTGGCCGAATAAGGACAGGATTCCGCACGCTTCAGGCAGGCAAGCACCTGTGCGTAATAACGCGGTTATGGCAACGATGTCATTGGGAGATTCCCCGGACTGCTGCTCTTTTGTTGCTCGCCTTGTTGCTCACTTCAATGTCTGCCTCATTGTATTGTATCTGCCCGGTCCACTCGCTGCCTGCTCCCCTTTGCTGCATCTTCTCTGCTACCGTCTTCGGAACAGCTGGATGCAGTAAGCCGCCGGATTACTATGGAATAGTCACCCGACCCGACCCGACCCGGATTGTCTACTTTAGCCACTGCACTAATCCGCTTTCTGGGCGGTAGGCAATGCAGGTACCATGTCTCACTAACTTAATCGGGCATGGCGCGGGTGGCGACCTAGAGTTTGGATCACACTGCATCATCTCAGCGTTGCTCTTCGTCGGTTTCGCCCACAACGACTGGAATATATAAAGAGCCTTGTTCCTGCTGTTATACAAATATTTTTACCATCACTATTCACAAGTTTTTGTGTCTACCTTCTTATTACTACTACACCTTCTCTCCTGCTATCAACCACTTTCATTATGGATCCTTCTCTTCCTACTCGCAAGGATGTTGTCATCTTCTCCGACTTTGACGGCACCATCTTCATGCAAGATACCGGCCATGTCCTCTTCGACCGCCATGGCTGCGGTTCCGAGCACCGCGAGCGACTCGATGGCCAGATCAATTCTGGCGAGCGCTCTTTCCGCGACGTCTCCGAGGAAATGTGGGGCTCCCTTGACGTTCCCTTTGACAAGTCCATGGAGGCCATGAAGGAGAAGCTCGAGATCGACCCTGACTTCAACGACTTCCACGACTTTTGCATTCGCGAAGGCATCCCTTTCAATGTCATCTCTGCTGGCCTTAAGCCTGTTCTGCGCGGCGTACTCAACGAGTTTGTTGGCGAGCAGCAGTCAAAGCGCATTGGCATCATCTCGAACGACGCCGAGATCTCGGATGACGGCTCAGATTGGAAAGTTGTTTGGCGACACGACTCGCCCCTCGGCCATGATAAGTCGCTTTCAATCAAGGAGCGTCGGTCGCATTACCGCAAACACCTTCCTGGTAACACCAACCCGCTCGTCATCTTCATTGGCGACGGTGTCTCTGATCTTCCCGCTGCTCGTGAGGCCGACGTGCTCTTTGCGCGCGCCGGACTCCGGCTTGAGGAGTACTGTCAGGAGCACGACATCGAGTACATTCCCTACGAGTCGTTCGCCGACATTGAGCGCGAGGTTTCGCGGATATTGGACTCTGGCGACCTCGAGCGATTCAAGAAGCCACACAACCGCACCCCGCAGCAGCCCACTACTCCCACTTCCGCTGCCAGCCTCGGTGCGCGGAAACATTTCTTTGGCAGCGCGCCCGCGGACAGCACACGTAAGGCGCGGAGGACCGAGTCGGCCATTGCGCCTTTGGGCCGGAGGTTTAGCAAAGGCATTGCGACTGTCTAAGCTGTGATGTATATTTTGATGGATTTGTTTTGTTTCTGATTGGTTGACTTTGTTTTTGGCATATATACTGGGATTGATTTTTTAGTAACGCACGAAAGGAGTGGATGGCGCTGTATATTGTTTATATTTTTATTTGCTATTGTTATTGTTATTGCTATTACTATTCATATCATTATAATATTATCACGATCACTATTATTGTTATCTTTCTTATTAAATGTTAAAAATCATAGGATAAATGTTTATGCATGCAACTTCTGCCTTGTTATCATAACGCGTAGAGTTTCAAACAACTGGTTTCATCACTTCACAAGCGCCCGTGATCCATGCTCAATTCCGCATTGCTACTTGCGGTCGCATATGCAAAAGCATCACATGACACATGCGGCTGTAACTGCACAAGCCGCATGCAAGTTAGGGTTCCAAGCACAGTATACACCAACAGCTAGTTCTGGCTGTAGATATCGCATGTTTGCTCAATTGTGCTTGTTTTGTCCTAATTTCGTTGTCCATTAGTCTACTATCTGAATTGCGCTTATGAACACGAAAGGAACAACAGAGCAGTATAAGACCAGAAACCAGGAAACCAGCGGCAGTGTGGAAGACAAAGGGGACGGGGGCGGGCTGCCTCTTATATGTTGCTTCTGTCTGCGCGCGCGCACACACACGACTGCTCGCGAAACCTTTCCTAATCTGGAAGTGAATGTTCAGGACTTTTCAAAAGGCTGCCATTGTATTGTTGTATCTGCAATTCAGTATTGTAATTAATGTGGCCTGTATGCGGTCATAAAACTATTAATATACTTTATTGCCGCCAAAGAAGTACTGACGAATTAGGAGTAACGAAATACAAATACAGACAAATCAAACCAAACTAAAGCAAACCAAAACCCATTAAAATATGCACATATTAAATTAGAAATCCCAAACAAATTAATACTTCTCAAATGTCGATAAAAAAAATGCATAAACTATTCAATTGCTTTATATCACGGTGTTCACTTTGATGCTCGTCTAAATCTTGCTCTCGGACTCGAGCTACTCTCTGCCTCTTCCTCTTCCTGTTCCTCGTCATAATAATCTTCTCCTAGTTGTTGCTGTTGCTGTTGTTGTAGTACATGTTGCCCTCGTTGCGCCCAGTATTGCATCTCTAAAATCTGTAGCCGCTTTTGCAACTCTGCATCAGCGGCACCTCTCTCCTCGTCCTCCTCTTCTTGGACATTTTCCAACGATCCTGTTTCATCCGGAATGTAGCGTCCTCCTGGAACACTCGATTCGCTCTCGGCTGGTGATAACTCGTCATCAAGATCTGGACTATACATCGTAGTAGGCAAAGCTGTATCTTCTTCTTCTTCTTCTTCTTCTTCCTCTTCTTCCTCTCCTTCGTCTTCCATTTCGTATCCCTCATCCGCCGTGACGGCAATCGTATAATCTTGACCTCCCTCTCCAAGGAAGAAATCCCCCTCTCTAGATTCTTCTGCCGTACTTGGTATCACGACTCTCCGCTGTTGTACATGCTGATGACGAGATGGATCTTGTGATATGCGTTGCAGATGATGCTGCTGCACTGTGATCTGCATCCGTCGATTCTCTTCTTCTAACCTAGCGACTTCAGCCCAAGCTCTTCTACATTCTAATCTAGCACTTCTTAGCTCCCTTCTTCCTTCTTCAATCTCAACCCTTCCTTTCTCTTGCTGCTCTTTCAACATTTCGATTTCATTCAAAGCTTCTTCACGTAATTTCCTCTCTTTGGATGCCTTTGCATCCAGTTCAGCTGCTAATTCAGAGACTTGTAATTTCTCTTGCTTATAATTCTCATACCATTCATTATACTGTTGTTGAGTTTCTTGCCGTCGTTTTTGGAGCGCTATCAAAGCTTGAAAAAGTGCCTGTCCCGTATCTGCTAATTCATCCACCGTACGCGATAACTGCTTGATCGTCGGCGCAGAACTTAGCGTGGAGGATGGTGATGGTATTGCTTTCATTGAAGTTTTAGAATTCAAAGTTGTTGAAAGTTCCGTCTCTGCAATTTGTAGTCGACGAATCCAATGACTGTGTAATAATTAGCAATGAAAACTCCAGATCAAAATAAACACATTCGCACGATTCTAAAAATACGCAAAATATAAAAAACAACCACCCCCCAAGGATATAATAATAAAAATATATATTACACAAAAAAACCCCAAAGCCGAAAATATAAAGAGTCCAAATCGGTTTTTATATTTACCTTGAAATTCCTTCAAACTCCATCGAGATCGTATCCCATTTATCAGCTGCCGCATCTGGAGTACCAATCGGTGCCATACTTGAATTGTATATTAAATCTTGGTCGCGGAGTCTTTAAGACACTTTGTGAAATTGCTTCCCAGCGTATAATCCCAACTTTTAAAAAATATATACATATATATACATATATATATAGAGAAGGGGGTTTATTAAATATTCTAAACCCACATTCAAAGATATAATTTAAAAATAAATAGAGAAAAATAAATAAAAGGGTGGAGAGAGAGATATAAATGGAAGCGTAGAAAAGTAAAAACTTATAATTATAATTCCTTAGATCCTGCTCGTTCCGCCCTCTTTTTTCCCCCCCCTTTCACACTTAACTTTGTCCCTGATCCTACTTTACAGAAAATAATTACCACAGCTTATTTTCACCAGTGGAATTGAAAAATTCTTTTTTCGTATTTCTGTATATATTGGTAACAATATAATCTATAATGTTCGGGACAAGAGAGAGAGAGAGAGAGAGAGAGAGAGAGTAATCTTTAGTTTCAAAGCTTACATCGATATTTATTTACTAATTCACTTTATATCGCAAATTATCAGTCGCGCCGTCGTATTAAAAACTTCATACTATGACAGTAGTTTTATTTACAAACATTTATCAGCTTTTTTTTCCATTTTCCTTTATCCATCAAAAGACACCAATAACTAGCAACTTACATTTCGCTATCTGCAGTCGCGTGGACCTAACAGAAGTTTAACATAGGGCAGCAATTATTAAAAAACCACTACTATTCTATCAAACCTTAAATAGATACCACCATTCGATTGCCAAATAAGGAAGTCTAATCAATTATAAAGAAATTTCTACAAAAAGATTAGACAGTACATTCTAAATTTGTTTTTACAAAAAAATAAAACAATTGAATATTATGAAATGAAGAACAATCAACTAGTTAACTATATATTTAAAACAGATACACCTCGCTATAAAACAAAATATAACGCTACAAAATTTAAGTAATATAGGAAAAAGAGAAAAGAAAGGAAAAGAAAAGAAAAGAAAACCAGCCTACCGACAATAAACAAAAGATAACAATATAAACAATACAAATTTAAAATAAATAGCAATATTTACTATGAATTTCAAATTGTAAGGGCAAAAATGCCAAACAAGAACGCAAATACAGTTATTCATAGTCATACACGAACAAAAAGGGAAACCATCATATAATATATCATTCACAATATCATATATATAATCCCGATAAACAACAACGTAAAAAAAAAAAAACTAATCCATACCGAAATAAAACAAGGCTGATAGAAAACAACACATTACTATAGCAAAATTCGAAAATTTAAAAAATCAAAAACAAAAAAAAAAAGAGCAACATTTTTGTTTCTTTTTCCACACGTCTTGTCTCTATACTCTCTCTGCTTTTTTTTACTTTTTTTTCCGCAAAAGGCGTGGGAAAATAGAAGAATGAGCGGGCCCTCCATGAAACCCATCGAATACAGTATAACAAAGATTTCATCTCAAACCTATCGCATAAAACAAAAATCATCTACATCCGTGAAGCTGCAGGACCATAAGGTGAATCTTTACCACGAGTCATCAACGTCGGTGCTTGCGGTAATCTTGATCCACCGACTCTTCTACTAGGCGCACCAAGTCCTGCAATCGCGAAATCTGGATTTCCTCGCAACATCATCTCTGTTCTATCTCTCTTTGCTTGTTGCGCAGCACTAGCTTGTTCCCTGTTACCTCCATTAGGCCCCATTACCGCCATAGGAGTTTGAAGACTTTGTTGGATATTAGGAGGAGCCGTTGGTCCTCCAATGTAATATTTAGGATTGACCCCGCGTTGAGAAACTGATGTAAATTGGCTTGAAATGGATCCATCAGGCGAATGAGGAGCAGAGGGATAGATTTGCTGAGGGTATTCAGCAGGATATATAGGACGAGATGTATAAGGATGGGGAGGTTGCGACCCACCAGGAGTCAAAGGACCATCCCCCATAGCAACGCGAGGATTCGGAGTCGGTCGTTGCTGCTGCTGCTGCTGCTGCTGCTGTTGCTGGCCTTGGCCAAAGTAGCCCTGTGGAGGACGGAACTCATTGTAAGGCGATCCGACGTTTGAGTAGACAACAGGGGAAACAGTCTGCTGAGCATAAACGGGTGAAATCTCGCTTGCATACTGAGGATCAACGTCGTCATAATATTCAGTTTTGTTAATTCTTCTACTCTGGGTAGGGACTCCTGCAACGCCAGCATCTGCAATAGCTATTCCTTCAGCGTCATTCCAACCCTGTCTAGCAGGGACGTAATCTCCATTATCTTGCTCATTTTCGTTACCATAGTTAGCAATAACATCGCCCACGGTATCACGAGCACGAGCACCATTCACAGGAGTTCCAGCAACAGGAAGATCCTCAGGGCGAGCAAGCTGTTGCTGCTGCTGCTGCCCTTCAAAAGGTGCACCAGCAACCGGAATGTCATCTGCTGCAACATCATTTTCGTCATCCGGGTCACGCGTAGTAACATAAGACTCCATAGGCTCAGCTCCAGCAGAAGGAGTACCTAAATCTCCGCTCGGGGGTAACATTACCGCGTATGGAGGTCGAAGAGGTCCGCCCCTACTCATATCCTCTTGCGTAGGTCTGCGAGAAGGCATCATTCCTCTAGGAGGAGCACCACGGGGAAGTCTGTCCCGCGGGTAATATCCAGCTGGCATTTGGTTCTGCTGAGGTCTACGTTCTGCGCCGCCGTCCAACAAAGGTTGACCATAAGGAACGAATTGACCTGGAGGACGAGGACCACGGCTACCATTATTATATCGAAGATTATCCTGAGGCTGAGAATGCAACAGTGGACGACCATAGTTATCGTAACGTTGTGATTGACCATCAGGTTCCTGAAGGGGTGAGCTGTCGTAATCGGAAACGGCATGACCGACTGCCGTGCCGCCGCTGTTACCGCGCGACAAAAAAGATTCCTCATCTTCATCATCGTCACCTTCTTCGTTGACGGAAGACGAATGTAAGGCAGAAAGAGATTTTGCCTCACTGTCGTAAATTAGCACCTCGCGATCGGCGGCGCTGTCGAGTGTGACCGGACCAGTACCAGGAGGGAATAAAGACATTTGATTTAAGCGCATAGCTCCCGAGGCCTCGTCTTCATCATAAAGTCTCTTGCTCATAGCTTTGCGCGAGGAGAGCGTGCGCCGCATAGTGCAGAGGATAAGAGACCCAAGGGCAATTAATATTGTGGACCCAAGGACAATCCACCCGCCCCAGGCCAAATGCGGTACAAAGAGGAGAATGTCGACCAGGAAAGCCAGAAGAGAGAGAATAAAGGTAGGAAGACACATGATGAGGAGGGTAAGCAAGAACCGCGGTGAGTTTGCGGGACCGTGGAAATGGCCGATGAGGGACATGGCGAGGAGGATGAGAGTGAAGCCAGCGGCGATGGGGTGCACGATAAGGAGGTTTGTGAGGGAGCGACGTGCGTTTGAAGGCAAGGACCAGTCATCGTCGTCGCTGTCGACGACAGAGCCTATAAAAAAGACGCGTTAGATATCATTCAGAGGAGTGACGAGAGTGTGAGCATGTGCTCGAGGGGGGAAGAGTTACTTGGATAGCCTATGCGCACGCTCGAGCATGAAGAGTTGGTGCAGTACCCAAAGACGCCAAACTTGACATTTTCGTAGTTTGCAAGAACGATGCTGTCGATGATGGGAACAGACAGCACAGACACGAGTTGCAGCCCAAAGGCGATGAAGAGAATGATGCAGAGTGGAGTCGCCGCGCGGGGTACCATTGTGGGCGCAGTGCGCGCTGAGAACAGAAAACTACGATGGCAATGCCGAAGCAGCTTCTGAGAAAAAAAGAGAGGACGGGCTTTAAAGAAGAGGGAGAGAAAAAGAAGGAAGACGAGGAGGAGGAGGAGGAGGAGGAGGAGGAAGAGGAGAGGCGGTGGTGGTGGAAGAGAAAGAGAGAGCGCGAGTTGGGAAGAGAGCGCGCGCAGATTTAAGCTTGCTCGCCAGCTGTGGTCTGGCTCGCTCCGAACAGAGCCACACCGAACTACAGCCTACACCACAGTCGTCTTCTACACACTACTCATATAATATAGAGAAACGTATTTGTTTTCAGAAACAATGCCCGAGAGCTACCACTACAAACCAGATTCTCCATTAACGCGTACTAGCTCAAGAACAACCTTCGCTGAAAATAAACGCGCCTTCGCCAGGGGTTGCAGCAAGGGTTCCATTGTCCTGTGCCATCGTCGCTACGACACGCGTACGATTATATAATATCTGACTATACAGTCTATTATTAGAGCTCATCTCACCATTACATACGGAACATACTATATTTACATGCTTATCTTCTTCTCATCAGTCGAGCAGTGTGCCGTCCCTAATCTCGAGCCCAAACCGGTCCTTTGCAATGGCCTTCATCTGTTTCTCGAGCACGTCCTCATATCCCTCCCGCTTAAACAGGATCTGCTGTAAACGCGTAATTACAAATGCGAGATCAGACAGCCCAACCACAAATGTAAACAAAAAATGCCGTCCCCATTCCCTGACCCGCTGCTTGAAGCTCAGATTTGGATCAGTGGCCAAACTCGCGCTGGCCCGGTTCGCTAGGACCTTGACTCGATTCACAGGCGAGCCCATTAGCTGATTGCACGCCTGCACAACTCGCATCGTGCGCCCGAGGAAGATCAGCTCTAGTGGCATCTTCGTACTGTCTTTGATAAACGCTTGGAAAGTATCCCGCATGCTCTTCTGCTCGTTAAAATCAGGAGGTGGAGCAAGACCTTTCTCGCTTGTTTGCGGACTCTTCTTTTTGTACGATCGCAGCATCGTCATCGACGCAAACATTTCGGCATTTCCTAATCCCCACTGTCTCACGATTTCTTTAATCCCCTCGCTATTAAACGTCATCATACTGCGCCAAAGTTCACAGTATTGCAGACGGAATTTTGTGGGCAAGTAAATGTAAAGTCCGTGGTCAATCAGCACAAATTGCAACTCACGCTCTCGTCCAGGTCTAAGCCGGATAATGACGTTTCCTGGGTGAGGATCACAATGAACAACTCCCCAGCTAAATATTTGAGCAGCGAACAAATTAACCATAGTGTCCATTATTTTTTGCTTGCTATATCCCTTATTCTCCAGCTCCTTTCGGTTGTTGAGGCTCACGCCATCGATCCATTCAACCACAAGCACGTGCTTGCTCATCAGCTCATCGTAAATCAATGGGATGTATACTTTTCCATTCAGCGAGCTATCGGTTTGCAGCTTTGCATCTAAATTTTTTGAGTTGAAAGCTTCATTTTCAAAATCGGCTTCCGTTTCCATACGGCGAGCGATATACTGCGCAATAAAATAAACCGGAATATCAAAAATGTAATCATACAGACGCATCATCACTTTATATGACAACAGATCCCAAAACATTTGCTTTTCAATACTAGGATGCTGAATTTTAACGGCGACCTTTTCGCCTGACTTCAGTTGGGCACGGTGGACTTGCGCAACGCTGGCACTAGCTATAGGCTCATGCTCGATCCACTCAAACACTTCGTCAGGACTTTTTCCAAAGTCACGAACGAAAACCTGCTCAATCGCATCCCATGAATCTTGAGGAGCCTGGTCAAATAGAGTTGCAAATCTTTCCTGAAAAACAGGCGGCAATACTTGCGACTGCATCGCTATTACCTGGCCCATCTTGATATATAGACCACCATTTTTTGAAATTAGATTAAACACACGGTCAGCCACGCGATCTTGCAATGCATTAACATCATGATTTTCATCAAAGTTGAGCTTATAATCAACCGCTATAATACCCATTGTAGTCATAGCTCGGATACTTCGAGTGTAGGCGGATGAATTGAAGTATTTATCGTAGATGCCAATAACGGTGATGCCTGCGGCGGCGTAAAGTAATGAGTTTGTCCATTTTCTCCACTTGGCAGGCTTCTCAGGTTCAGGCTTCTTGTTTTCGTTTGAGAAGGGATTTGCTGGCGCCTTGGTAGTAGCAGTAGTAGTCGTCGTCGTCGTCGTCGTAGTAGACGCGAAACGCAGACAACTAAACTTCAATGGAACAACCAGAGCTCTTTGCAATCGCAAGGATCCTCGATAATTAGCATGAAGCCTCGAATGCGACAATACATTGTTAAGTGAGCGCAGTTTAAACATAACTGTTGCACGCAACCAGCGTAATTCTATCAACCAAGTCTATGTCTAGTAGCAATAATAGCCATTCTGAAGCGTTATTGAGCCGGTGGCACTGGACCGGAGTTTTAATCGACATGCAGTCATCAGCATCTAACTATACGGTTTGGCCCGAGCCCCGGAATGTCAGCAGCCCTAATGACGTCAGGGTGGTTTAGACTTTAGTTGACCCTTATTCTTGAGGCACGTCCATTATAGCGGAGCGCAATTTTAAAGGAAGTGTTTTCAACTAGAGCATATGGCTGGCACAAATGGAAATACGACAGTACACCGAATCTGAAATGAATAGTATATTCAAGTAGCGCTTGTGCTCGCGTCAGACTTTCGAGAATACAAAGGCTGTAGCACACAGCCTGTCATTTCTTAGAATTGACAAAGGCATATTTGGTAAGCTTTACCGACGCAGCGCTTTTGATCTAGAAAGAGAGCTTCAAGCATGATTTTAAAACCTCTATCAAAGGCTTTATCCTTTCGCCGACCAAAACTCGAAAACATACCAACAGGGGTACGTCAGGGTATACACGAATTATCAGTGACTCCTCGCAAAGAGACCACTGGCTCAGAGTATCTACAGGCTTTTGATGACCCTGAGCTTCCTCATGTAAGATGGCATACTGTGGCATCTTCATTTCCCCTTCTTGCAGGATTTTTGGGTCCTATTTCAAATTTATTTTCCGTGACAGCATTAGCAGAGTCATGGCTTGGAGAAGTTGTGGCAAACTCTGAACTTTCCAGTCAAGAATTCGTTAACTATTACCACGATTCTCCGCATATTCTTGCCCTCAATTCCGTTTCCCTTTTTTTTGGATTACTAGCAAATATCTCGCTACTCATGAATTTTACCGGAAGAATTAGATATGGTACATCTCAGGCAATTTCAATTTCTTCATTTTTTGTAGCTAGTATGCTTCTCACTGGACTTGTCGCTTCTGAACGTAAGGTTTTAAGTAACCTCAATAAAGAGCTCGCCAAAGGTATCAATGGTACGAGTGTACCTCAAGCAGCTTTCACACAAGGATATTGGTCGGCGTATGTTTTCTTTGATTTGCCTGTTATACCACGTTTGAGGAATTGAACAGGAGCAATTTCTAAAATCTCTCTTATCTAGTGTTATTACAGCTGCACTTTATTTCTGCTGCTGTTTCCTGCTAGTATGGAACGAGATAGGCCATCTGTTAGGACTTTATCCCGCTTCCTTTATTTTATCTTCTCATCAACGTTCACTTATGCTACAAATTGTTGCGATAGTAGTTTGGATTGCGGGTGGGGGTGCAGTATTTTCGCATATTGAAGGTTTCAGCTATGCAAATGCAGTTTATTACTGCGATGTCTCCGTATTGACTATTGGCTTGGGCGACTTCGTTCCTACGAATAACTTGGGTAAAGCAATAATTATTCCGTATTCGCTCATTGGCGTTTTGATATTGGCTCTGATCGTAGGTTCAGTACGATCATTGGTAATCGATACTACTCGCAAAGCACAAGCATTAAACAGAGTTGAGCATCTTCGACTGCGTCATGTAACAAAGCGCGACAAGTTTGAGGCAGAACAGAATTCTGAACGTGATTCAAAATTAAATTTCGAAACAATGCGATCGATTCGTCGACGAGCGAAAAAGTCTAATGAATGGCAATTCTTGGTTATTGCACTTATTGTCTTCCTTCTCTTTTGGCTTGTTCTTGGTGCTCTAGTCTTTTCTAGAATGCAACCTTCTTGGTCATTTTTCGATGGACTATATTTTTGCTCGTTATGTCTACTTACAATTGGATACGGAGATTTCGTCGCGAATAGTGCAGGTTCAAAAGCATGGTTTGTACTTTGGAGTTTGTTGGCTGTACCGATGGTTACAATATTAATTTCAAGTTTGGGAGATACTGTTATATCCGCAGTTATGAATGCAACTTCTAGGCTCGGGGATTGGGCGCTGACTAATGTCACAGATAATGTCGCTTCAGATACTCCTGCAAGTGGAAGTTCCGATGGCAGTATTGCACACAGCGACGGGTATTTGGAAAGGAATGGAGAGCATACACAGTCGCGAACATGTTTAGGTAATACTAAATCTACTCAAAGAGTTACAGCAGAAGGAGATCTTTCTTCGTTAGTTTACCGTCGAACGAAATATTACATCGAGATTCATCATCCCGATGTCTTGCCTGAAGAGTTCTTTAATGACACGTATGGCTCCAGTTATGATCAACAGACTGTGGATAGAGATCAACTTGCTATAGATCTAGATCAAGAAGCTCTGATCGTTGACGCAATTCAAAACCTTTTAGTCGACTTGCGATATGATCAAGGGAAAGAATATCCATATGAAGCATGGGCGAAACTATCAGATTTATTAGGTATTGAATTTGACTGGCTAGGCGTTGAATCACCGATTAGATTTCCAGTTAATGAGCCGGCTTTGATGCTAAGATTATACTGGATTGCATTGACGAGGATTTTGAGTAGACGACGAAGGAGAATTTTGAGGAGAAGAAAATACTCCAAGCCTCTAGAACAGGATGGGTTATCGGGGTATAGCGGACAGGACGATCAGAATACACATGATGGGACAGATGACGAGATTGATATTGATCTTGTTGATGATGGACATGGTGGCATCACTCCTATTGAGAGTGATCAGATGAGAGGTTGATTTGTAGCGAAAACATTAACGAAAACAATTATATTAATTGTTGTTTTTGTTCTTGGACAATTTATCTGGATTACGATTTTGGATAATCATTTCAATCTGTATTGAATGTTAGTTCAATCTGTGATTTCTTTAATGACTTAGCTAGTATAGTTTCGTATGTAACAATTGAATAATGCCTTCAATCTTGCAACCCAAGGTTTACATAGTGCTCCAGCTACTAACCCAAAACCGACCGTGGAGCGGGAGCTTGAGCATTTCCGAATATCATTATGTCTATTTTCTATTTCCGGCGAGTGTAAAGAATCAGAAGGTCAATGCAATAAAAGCATCGATAGTTAAGGCAAAGACGCTAATTTAGTTTGATTAAAAACCGTTTGTTTTTAAAGACACCACAGGCAGGATACTACTTTAGGCGTTAAATGGAAATCCCGAAAATAAACCGGCTGTGATGCCGACGACGGTCTTCAAATTGCAGTTGCTGTTTTAGTATCAAATATAGTGAGATATACGTTCGACATCTGGAATGCAACAAAATGGAGTACACGATGAAAACAACCAAACGCTAGTAAATAGCGATGCGGAAGAAAAAGAGGACAGGGGTAGGAGACGCGTTCTTTTGAGCGCGTAAAGCGCGTTCTTAGCACAGAGCAAAGCTAATTCTTATATTTCCCAATACAGTTAAAGCAAAACAGTTGCCAAGCAAAAATCGATCTCGCGTTCTTTAGTCGCTTTGGCTTTTGAATTATTGTGGGAATTAATGTGGAGAGATGCACCACTCTCAGCGGTTCCGGTGCTTTTCACAATTTTGTTTGAGCCTCTTTTATTTCTCCCTACTAATTTCATTCTCCTTTTTTGTTGAATGATGCCGTTATAAGTTTCTCTTTATGGCAAATATGTAATATGTGCTGTCTCAAGAATATTTTTATTTTTTACCGAAACCGACCTTCATATTCTTATCATTAACGAAAACAGAAAGTAAAAAACTCCGCAATTATAGTTCATTCAAAACGAAACGTCAAACACAGGCCGTTCAAAAGAAGCAAACTACAAACAGAAAAAAAACAAAATGACAAATATACCGCTCACCACAAACTCCCTACAAACAATAGAGAATATACGCCAGACAATCACATAATCAAACACGCAGCTTTGCCTTTTTCAGTTCCCTTGCCGTATAATTCTTTAGTGAGCTGTGCAGCATCGCGCGAAGAAGCTGAGACAGGCTCATCAGAAGCGGCTTCCGCAGAGCCAGGAGCAGCAGCATCAGTAGAGGGAAGCGGCTTCTCCGCTGACTCCTGAGCGGCTAATACCTGGTGGCGGACGAAAGGGGAGTCGGCTGAAATCGAGCTGTTTCCAGCCGCAATCATCTTTGCGGCCAGGTAAGAGTAGATCTTAACCCAGGCGCTCTCAAGGGTTGGAGTCAAGTGCTAGAAAAGAATTTAAAATTGAGAAACAGGAGAGCGCGATCAATTTAAAATAGCAAGCACATACCTCACCAAGACGATCTCGGAGGGTTTCAATAAGGACCGAACCCACAAGCTCAAACTAAATAACGAATTATAAAGGTTAGAATATAATAGCTGCAATGTAATTTGCCGACGTTTAATTGGCTCAATGCGAGTATTCCACGCGTACAAAGCTGTAACAGTTTAGCATACGACTTCCTCAATATTTTGAGCATAGAAATATCCCGGTTCATTTGAATTCATTCGCTAGTAACAAGCGAATAGATGCATATAAATCAACGCGCACATACCAAGAGCAATAGGACATTGATGTCTCAATCGACAAACAAAAAAAAAAAAAAAAAGGGAACAGACATACGTGTGCAGGCTCGATGCCCATAGCAACGGAGTGACGCTTTCCAAGACGCTCGAGGACATCGTCCAGAGCGTGGACGTTGTCAAGCATGGCCAACGCGGCGGAAAAGACACCAGAAAGAGCGCCGGCCTGGCGCTGGACATCGGGAAACATAGATTCAAGATCTGGTCTGATGGCGAAAATGTTCTGGTAGAATTGACCAAAGAAAAGGTTTGCAGGGGAATCGGACGAGGAGCTGCTGTTGATGGAGGTGGTAGGTCCAATGGCTCTGGGAGAATGTTAGCAGTACGAACGGAAGACACGTGAATAAAGGAGCGGTAACGCACTCGTCGAAGGATTGTCTGACGGCGACAATGTCCTCATCGGTAAGCTCGATGGTGATTTCGTCAAAGCGAAGCTGGGCGGGTTTTGAGGAGGGGGCAGGCGCATCCTCGGGGATGGAGGATTGCGCGGTGGATGTCGAGAGAACTCCAGAGGAGAGTGGGGAGGCTAAGGACATGGCTGCGGGCGACGATACCGTGTCCAGAACTGCTTGAAAGGAGACGTTTGTTGGAGACTGGTAGACAGAGAAAGAGTAATGTGCGGGACGACAAAAGAACAGATAGGCGAGGTCGCCTGTCTTATAGCCTCAGCCTGGTCGGACCGTACCGTCGTGGGCTCATTTTTTGTACTCTCCGTGGCTGTCCTCAGCACAGTGCGCAGAACCACGAGCGGGTCAACGGGCCGGATTTAAAAGACATTCACGTACACTAGGCCATGTAGGACCATTAAAGAAGCTGCAGCTGTTGTACTATTTTTCGGGCCCGAAAAGGAATGCGATAGAGAGACGGCAGATAAACAAGGAATAACATGACAGTTTCCAACCCTCGTGAGCTAAGACAAAGTCCCGCGTTGGGCCACTGTTACAGCGTGACCCGCGACAACACTTGTGGCATCAACAGCAGACGACTCCTTGCATTGCCTCGGACACAAGCCGGAGTACGTAGTTGCAGTACTGTATACTCCCGTCGCGCAATCTCGCGGCCAGCAGCGGCACTGCAGAGCAGCACCAGGCCCTCAATGATTCTCGAAAAAGACGCCGAGCAAGGTGCAGGGGGGGCGACCTGTCTTTGATCCAGGTACCCACCACCAGCCCGGACAGGAAGTCTAATTAACTAATTATATGGCGCTGGCCCGGCCCCGGCCCCTCCCTTCATCTCAGCTCAGCTACACCGAATGCGCAGAATCGACAGCAGTCAGCTCATATATTGCAGGCACGTCTTTTGCTTTTCAATTACAGCTCCAATAAAATGCTATTTGCCTCTTTACGCCGTACAATCCTCCACTCGGTACGAGGCAGCTTTCACTGCCAAAGCCGTTGCTGCCCATACTCTTCCGCGACCTGGTGAGCGCAGTCTTTACACAAGCCGTATGCCATGCGCAGTTGCGGTTTCGCAGAGCCCGCCGCTCAAATCGGAAAAGACTCGGACATAATGCACCACTTTCTTCAATCCTTAAAAGATACATTTATTTTGCGCTTGACCAACAGATAACCTGCGTCACCAGTGCCTCTGTTAACAGCGGCGGCTTCGTGATACTTCACACATTTTTGCACCGCTTTTCCAATAAAACGCACTAATTAAACAAAACCGTTAAAAAGCAATATTTTGTATGACAAATCCCGCCCTTATTATTGCACTCTTAAATATACCGGACGCGCATAAACGCTTGTCTCTCATCGCTAAACCTTACTATGTCCGGGCCTCTCGGGAACAAGCAAACACGGATTACTCAGTGTCTGACTACAGCCGGCTTACATCACACATGAGTCATTAGTTGTCTGCTAAAGCTCTTCTTCCCCGCACCACCTCATCACCGCCAACACCTTCAAAAGTCCTCGGTCCTGTGCCCCACTTTTCATCCGCAGGGCCATGGCCAGGACCGTAACTCCTGTGCCAAAGTCGGCAAAACCGCCGGGTGAGCTTTTAACTGCCGAAGAAAAGAAGGCAAACCACATCGCCTCCGAGCAGAAACGACGTCAGGCCATCAGAGAGGGCTTTGATCGTCTCACCGAAATCGTTCCCGGTCTGACAAAGAGTCAAGGTCGCAGCGAGACCATCGTCTTGCAAAAGAGTGCGTTGAAATTCGATGCGTTAACACCCAGCACGGTCCTCTCATACTGGCATACGCTAACATTTCACCGGCTTAGCCCTTGCCTATCTTAAAAACGAGCTCTCCGAAAACGAACGACTTACCCAGCAGATCACAGACATAGGCGGTACATACCCATCATTCCTCAAAGTCGTCGTGAACAACGACTACGTGCCGCCAGATTCCGACGAAGACGAAGAAGACGAAGAAGACGAATCGCGATCAAGCTGATTGACGGCAGCCACAGACCTTTCCACTGTACAACAAAACGGAGTCGAGTTATATAGTTTAGAGAAATTTCAATGGCTTGCGAGTCATTTGTTTGTTTTAATTATATTAATGATAAAAAGCGTTCAACCAAAGAACGTCAACTAATTATACAAATTTAATATGAGAACAATCTACAATATCCGTTCGGCTCGTCATGCTCCGTAATTCTCTGCTAACCGCTAAGAGAGATCAAAATAATACTGCCTTTGCCAAATAATAGGCAGACAAGACTCCTACGATCGCCACGAGCACGATCAAGGCAATAATAGTAGGAAGACCAAACTTGTAAATATAAAGCTCCTTGAGCTGATCAAGATAGTATACCATGACCTTACCAGTCAACTTTGACTCTCCAACCGTGCGGACGCCAAAAGAAAAGGGAAGCTCAGCGACAGCAGACGACGGGATGCCCGTCTTGACTAAGATGTCGAGGGCAATTTTGAATCCTTGGGGATTAATGTGATCAGCCGCCTTTGTAACCTAAATGCTCTTCCCCATTAAAAAGTTGCTCCAATACGGTAAAGAAAAATTACAAACAAGATGAACTAACGTATTCTTTCTGTATACCAAAAAATCCAGTCATTGGATCGCTAACCGGTGTCAAAGGTGTCGCCAACATTCTTGCACCTCCCGAAATCACTCGTCGGTACAGGGGCCAATCCTTGTCCATCTCAACACCGGCGGCATATCTGGTTCCCAAAACAAATGCATTTGTGTGCAACTTGTGAAGTAAAGCCGGAACCCTTTCTGGTGGGTGCTATATTTATAGACTTGAAGTTAGACGCTGCTCTTTGAAAATTCATGCACCGCAACAAAGAGAGACTCAAATAGAGTAACTTACCTGTAAATCAGCATCCATACAGACAAGGTATTTTCCCTTCGCTTCCATGAAACCTCTCACGACTGCTGAACTAAGTCCACGTTCGGTAGTGCGGACGATAATTGAGACGTTAAACCCTTCGCTCTTGAGAGCTGCAACTTCTTCAACCGAGCCATCCTTGCTGTTGTCGTCAACAAAAATAAGTTCACTTTCTGAGGCTTGAGACTCAAGCGCAGAAAAGAGACGAGTGGTCAACGGGCGAATGTTGTCGTGTTCGTGGTAAGCTGGCACAATGATTGAGTTCTGAATAGTCATTGTAACTTTTCTCTTCTTTCGATATTTCGGTGGTTTATTTCTATGTTCAATCAATAATCTTGATAAAGAGCCAGTGTTTATAAAGGATCTCAGTCAATTGGACAAATTGTAAATAGGTGTGTGCTTTTTTTTTTTGCTGATAGTGGTTACGAAGAGCGGCCAATTCCGCGTCGAGAAGGCGTTTGGACTAAAATGGTGTCGTGGCTGGAGTACGTAGCGCGCGACGCGTGCCAGCGCGTCAAATTGTAAAACTACTCATTTTACAGTAGTTGTAGCACCGGTAGCGTACGAGACCAGATAAAAGACATTACTATACGTCTATTCTTATGAATTAGATATGCTGAGTTTTAGTGGCAAGTGCTAAAGCCTTTCGAGCTGTACGCCACTACATTTCCCCCACAACTGCCTTTGACAATTATACAGTGATGTTTCGTGCATTCGATTAACAATTTAGAACCATGTTTTGCATTACGCAGAGGTCTGTACACCACTTGAGAAATTGACTCTATGCTCTCATCTGGCGCGCACTGTAGGTGCAAGATTCGGATATTGCGCGGGTGCGGTGTAACATCATAATATTCAACGCGCGCTCATCCCAGTTAAAATCAGATTAATGCGAGATACAATCAATTGAAATATTGCTCGCAAAGTCCACCAGATATGAGTCCTTATTCCTCATAGCGGCCAGCTGGTCTTGTTGTGCTATTTCATTTGAAGCGAAACCGCTCGCTCACTCTCAGACGTAAAATAGACGCTCTAAAATAAACCTGCCAATTATTCGTAATTAGCAAATGCTCATTTTTTATCATAATCTCTTATTTAATAATAGGCAGTTGCCAAAAGCTTTGGCTCAGAACGCGAAGTGTAATGCCAAAATCCGCATATTCGGCTTTAGTAAAGGTAACAAATACCTCGGCAATACATAGCTCCAGAATTTTTTTTTTGAAGAAGAGCTATACTCAAAGTTCTGAAAGCCAACCATTTTTATTTCTTGCGGTTCATATCACAATTCAAGTCTTGAGATATCTTTAGATAAACAATGACTAATTAAATTGATAGATTTCCTACCTGGGACTAGCGTGGCCAGTAATCAACCGGACCAGGCAATATGTAATTGCCCATTAGATTCAGCGACGCCAACACGCAGCTCTCAAGTGAACCAAAAATAACCTAGAGATGACTAGTACTGATACTCAATACAGTAACTAATAAATTTCTGGGAAATGACGAAATGGTGTGATCCAGTTTGTTAATGAATAGACAGAACTGGTGCAGCATAACAGAAACAGTAGGCATTCATAAGGAACCACGCCAGATATTCCAAACAGTGCACACAAGCCCAAAATACTACTCTACAAAAACAATACTGTACACTAGTCCCATCTAATCAAACGTGTTTAGAGAAAAGTATATCCAAAATCTACGCGTTCGTTGCGCGCTGGCTCTTTGTCGAAGTCTCTCAGAAAATTGGCATGTGAAAGTAACCCTGACTAAAGCTTAAGAAGCGGGACTCCCACTTTATCTTCCTTCTCGCTTTCCCTCTCTCATCCCTCTTCACATCTACCAACACCACTCGCTTCCCATCCCATCCAGCTGGTCCGCTTGTGGAAAGTGGATATCTACTTGTGGACTGCAAGCGACTCAAATACCGCCATGGAACATGCCTCTTTGATTGATCTTTGACGCTGCCAGTATCAAAGGCTTGCATGGTAGATGTTGCACACACCTTTACCTGTGTTGAGCTCATTATTATCATAGCTTGCTGATAGCGAGACTTTGACTCGTAGTGCATTTGCCTCGTTCGACGGTCCGTCCTGTTGCGCGTTCCGTTCCAATACCACACTCCTCGGGTGGACCTACTCCGGTCTGTCACTCACCCCCGCCATTCTCTAACTTTCACTTTATCTATCGATACACACCACTGCTCTCTTTCTATTGCGCTATCTAAGACTCAAAAATATCTGCCTATTACCACGCATCATACCAATATTGGAAACGCCTGTTTGTGTTCGCTCTGCTTTGATTTGAGCGATACCGTTAATACTGGGGCGGATTTTCAGTTATTCAAGTAGTTGGCTTTCTGGCCTTAAAGGAACATTTCAAAGCTGGATGCTCCGGCTACCGACGGTGCTGATCTAAAGCTGTATTTTAATCTCCCTCAGTGTCGTCAGCGCGTACTATCTATATCACCAAAGTTAGGCATAATATATTACCACCATCAATACGAGGGCTGCTTATATCTTGCTTTAGTATCGCTTGTTTTCACCATTGTGCTTTCTGTGTTGATAGAGCTATATAGTGCCAGATTTGTTGATATTGACGTACCTTCTTCTTTAGTTTCTGCCTCAAGTTTACGCTAATCGTATCTTATAGCCAGAGAACATAATTTTACAATACAGCTGGTGTCGGAGCATAGAGCTACTCAGGTTTCAGTTTGTTGATGGGTGAAATAGCTTGCCTGCTGGCAATGCTCAATGCCACTGCCGAGCCATTTTACAGGGCTAATCAGATTTTTATAGATCTCATTTGCTAATATCTTTCTTATTACCAGCGTGTGTATTTTTAAAGGCTCTTATAAATACCAATTACATGGCCTTACTGTCATGCTCTTGTTTTGTTTGCAGGTTTGATTGTTTCCAATACCGTTATCGTTGTAAACCGCTGCTCTGATTCTCCTGTGCTCTCACCTGTTCGTACATCATAAAACGGCAATACTACTGATACTGTCAATTATATCTTTGGTCCGCGTGTCAATTTGATTTTTCCATACTACCTCTTCTACATGAGAACGGCTAATACCTCTGATTCGAGGATTCTATAACCTGATCTGATTTCATTTCAATTTCGTCTGCTCATTCTCCTTTCATACCCCCTATATTGCAAATCATAGACCATCAGCCAGTCGTTACTTTTTGATTAACACAGTACACTTGCAAAGCTAGATATTATTGATACCGCCAAAGTTGATTGTCACAGCAGTACCTCTCAACTAAATAACCTAGCACCGTCCTCTCACACCTTAAACACTGATTTCTATTCTGAGATAGTCAAATAGCCTCCACTACTCGAAATACTGATATACAGTGCTTTTCAAAGCTCAATTTCCTCTTGCCGGGCTGGCATCCTCTATACTGAGTTTTTTAGGTGCCACCGATACCATTCACGTTAATGTTCAGATTCTAACTTTTATTCTCCCCATAATATTTGATCAACATAAGCAGATATAACAATTGTCCTTGATATCTATCAACAATCTTTAAATATAGCACTTTTGTGTGTCTCGCAGCTGTACTGATCAATATAGATAGTAACACTGATGCTGATGGCTATTGCTGTTAAGATTTTACTCTGATGCTACCCGTTCATACGATCGATGTTAGCAGAAGCCAGATGCTGCCTATACCATCAAGACTAATGTGTAGCCAATCTCAGGAAATATATTGCTCTTGCCTCGTCTGTGTCGTAGCTGATACTACCGGAACCATTGATGTTAAAATCCGCTCAGATTCGTTGTAGTCACTCTTGCTCTTGCTTTCTATAATGCCAAAGACATATGCAGCCATTGCACTTGACGCTAATGAACAGCGCTGCTCATATTTTATTTAGTTACTGTCGTCCTCTCATAACCTGTGTAACATCAAAGCTGAATATTGACAGAGCTGAAAAGCACCAGCGCCACTTATATATGTTCAGCTCTATTTTTGACTATTGCTGATATTGTGCAGTGATACCTCTAGAATGGTTTTCATTCTTCCAGGCTGGTGACTGACATTGCCTTTCTAATACATTTGTGTTTAGATCCGATATCGCATACTCAACATACTCATCCCTTTCTATTGAGGAGACTGCTGATAGCAGTGCGCAGAAATATTACCCTGTAACTAATACTCATATTCTCTTTCAATAATCGCCACGGTATTTTCAGCATTAATCAAAATCACCAGTGTTTTAATCCCGCTACTGCTTATTATATTTTTTGTTGTGGAATGCCGAGATATTCGAAAAGTTTTATGCACTTTGTTTGGCCAAGCAAGAATACCGAATTCTTTTACTGCAGTTTTTTTGGTGAACGAATATTTGGCGAGAGTGCTTGTGAGGTAGCATTGCTGCCGCCTCGGTGTGGCAACATTGGACCCGGCTTTCACAAATGCACCTCCAGACGATGACATCTTTTCACAGAATTACGTGGAATAAAGCTGTGTATCACAAAGATAACTGCATTGTTTAATCAAATCATATAAGTACATAGGAGGGTATAGCTCAATTCGCATTTCAGTACAAGAATAGGCATTTATACTGCAAGCATCTGCTCCCCAGCAAATCCCAATCAAGACTAGTGATCCAGACCTCGTTCGCAATCTTTAGCTTTACAAATACAGACGCGCCTTTCCACGCCAAAATCATTGGATCCATTTCCCTGGGAGTGGGCATAACCCACACTGAGCCTGTACTCCATCCTTTCCACATTGCAATTCGATCTTCTAATAATCGATTGAACGAGTGGATTTTTGAAGCACCTCCACCAACAATTATAATATTCTCAAACATTTTGCGACCGCGGATTTCATCGGCCTTACTGAATTGGGAAATAGACTCAATAATGGCATGGTCAAGTGGTGCCGCGATCACGGTTTGAGGGTTTGTGAGAGCAAGCGAAAGAGCTTGCGCAGACGGGCCTGCAGCCGCACGAGTAGCCGCATTTCCTCCCGCCATACCTGCAACACCAGTAGCTGCCAGTACGGCAGCTTGTGCAGCACTAGTAGATGACAAAGCAGTACCAGCAGTGGTAGTGTGCAATGACGAGCCATTAGCCGGGGTACCAGATGCAGGAGCAGGCACCGATTCTGGGACAGGAGTCCCAGCAATAGATGATGTTGGAGTACTAACTTCTTCTTGAATTTGTGATGTGGCATTTGCGGATTTAGGACGAGGAGTTGAAACCATGGAGGTGTGTTGTTGTTGTTGTTGCTCCTGTTGTTGTTGCTGTTGTTGCTGAAGGAGAATGGTCAAATCTGACTCCGGCGTATACTGAGAGTACAGAATTATTTGAGCATCGGACTGGGATTTTACAGACAATATGTTAGAGACGAACTTGGGTTTATCATAAAAGCAAGGGAAAAATGTACATAAGGGTCGTTACAAGTACCGTCGTATACATCCGATGAGCGCTCAAAAATTGTATGGCGACCCTTCAACTTGTCTTCATTTTCAAAAATGTCTGGAAAGAAATATGACTGTTGAACCAAATATTAGAGCATAATTTAAACAAACAATGAAAGCATGTAAAATCTGTAACACTTACCATTGGCGCCAGCATTACTTCGTCAAATGTCTTGAAATGATATTTTTTGGCTGGCTGTCCGGGAGTTCGCTGATAGAAATTATATAATTGAACCGCAATCTCAGCATCGTTTGTAGTAGTAAATCTCGCCTTTATATCCTCTATTAGTGCCCAATCATACTGATAGGCAAGATTAATATCTTGGTATGGAAATTGAGACAGCTCTAGTAATTTAAAGAGCACAAGAGTTATATCGTCTCCGCCATACGGTAGATTGACACGTGAGTCAACGACACACATTCCATCATCTACGCACGTAATTGAAGTCTTTTGTGCTCCGACATCAACGACGCACGCTGATGAAATTCCTGCACCAAAAGTGGAAGCGACAGACTCTTGAATGATACTAACTTTGCTAAATTCAAACTCATTGAAAAGGAGACTGACTAACTCAGAGATCTCGACCTTATCATACAGATCTGGAATTGTAAGCATAGCAGAATAAGAAGGTAGTTCGCGTTTTGAAATTTGAAGCTCATTACTAATTGCGCTCTCGATAATCATTGAGATATCACCCAGCAACTGACGTTTTGATTTGTATTCAGTCTCATTAAAAAATCCATATCGTATGGGCCAAAAAAGCTTATATTTTGGTGTCGACCAAGGCGGTAGCTTGAGAGCTTTCTCGCCAACGAAATGACTATCAGACTGAGTAGGAATTGTCCATTCGATTCGGTTTGGATCGTTATGATCAGGGATCTCTTCCGGAACCGTTCGTTTATTGTAGGATAGAACAGAGTCGTGTGAATTACTTGCCACGCGCCGCTTGTAAAACCGCATTCGTTCTTTGAAATCTGTCGTTATTGTCTTTTTATGATCTAGAAAAGCAGCATCGGTTGAAGATTTGAAGGGAGAGACATTTGTAACTTGGTCGCCTGTGACTTTGTGTGCTATCACAGTTGGTACAGTATGAGGGAATGTATCAGACGCAAGTCCGATTCGAGTATTTCGAGAACCCAGATGTATAACAATGACCTTAGAACCATGTGCTTCCTAAAATCGTGGCGCGTCATTAGCAGGATATTTATGTGACAGTTGAAATTGCAGTGATATTACCTCTTCCGCTTCTTCATCTTCTTTGACATCTACATCCATCTCATCGTCGACGGGTTTGGTCACACTATCTTTTTCAGCATCTTTTTGCTGTTCTTTCGCTTTAGCCAGATCCTCCGCCAGTTGGCGCAAAATCATTGCCTGGTCATCGCGTTTGAGGTATTCACTAGATCACGTTACAGTATCAGTAAATTAAATCTCAACACTGAAGACGTATCGAGGCCAGCACGCACGTGTAGTAATTTTTTTGATTGATGGCAATTGATTGCACAAACGAGGTTTGCCGCAGCTTATTATCTATGCGCTTAAGCCCGCTTTCGAAGGGTTTTGGTCCCTTCCTGGCGGGTGGCATACTATTCCTGGTTCTGATTTGGCACAAGGAGTGAAAGTTAAAAGTCTATGCAAAGTACAATCCTGCATGAATTACCCAAGGGCAAAATAATATAAAGAGAATCGTGCAAACGGCAGGATCCTGCGTTGCAGCTTAGAAGGGGCACTTGCTTAAAATATATCGTGGAGGGGACTTTTGGGCGTTGCAACCGCAGCATAACTGCAACTGGTTGAAGTACACACGTGACGTATCGGTTGCGAAACTCGTGAGTGGGCAAAGCGGAGCGCCATCGGAGCGAATAAGAGATTTGATAGAGAGGCAAGAGTTTAGACTCTACTCCGCATTTTTTAAAATATTTCGTTTCTCGCAACTGAATCCTCTATTTGGCGGTTTTTTATTTGGGCATTTATTTTGGACTTGTTTGGCAGCGTTAGCTCTAAGGAGTAAGCTACGCGGTTTTGGAATCAGTATTGATTTAAAATCTCATTTACACTAAAAGACGAGTTTCTTCGCAACGAGGTAAAGGAAAGGACAATACAAACAAATGGCGGCCAGAATAATATCAATAATCTTTACGTGGCCAGGTAGAGCGCCAGCTGCTTGCCAACGGCAGTTTCACTCTTCCAGCAGCCAACTCTCTGACAAATACTATCAACGTAAGGAAAGAACCTCCGTCTTCACTTGTATAATATTTCACTAACCGACTCTGTCGACTCACCAGTGGCAAAGGAACAACAGACACTGATTTTTCAACAGCGCATGCGTGCGCGCAAGGCAGAACAGAAACTGAACCCCGAACTGAGCAGTGCTAAGCAGGATGCGAAATTAGACCCACATCTCGAGCAGGTATCAAAGCCGCGCGACCTTACACCCCAGGAGCGTGCACGTACGGACCTTTTTTGTGCTTGACCTTTGAGGCTCTAATGGGGCGCGGGAAGCTAACGTATTGAAATTTAGGTATTGTCTTTGGATCTCGTCTAGCTGGACCAAAACGACGCGAAATGCAGGCATCCTCGTACCGCAATATTCTTGGAGTGATGGTGCCACCACGACCAACTGAGCCGGACAACTGCTGTATGTCTGGGTGTGTGAACTGTGTTTGGGAGCTCTACCGGGAAGATTTTGAATACTGGCAAGAGAAGAGAGGCGAGGCCATGAAGGCTCTTGTGAAGAAAGAGCGATATGATCTATGGCCTGAGGACTTTGGTCGGAACCCCAAAGATGTCGCCAACAATTCCGATGAGAATATTGAGATAAATCCAGACGATGACGATCCATGGAAAGGAGTCGATATGGGTATCAGGGTGTTTGTCCAGACTGAGCAGCGACTACGGTCGAAAAGGGCAGCAAGAGCTGCTGCTGCTGCTGCGAGGATCCCGCCACCTGCTCCTGCAGTTGCGGAATCATCTGCATCTGTTTGAATACGCAACCCGCATATTTTTGGTATTATATAGTAGAAATTAGAGCATTCGTGTCTACAACTCCATTGTAAACGCGTAATTAGTTTTTGGCGACGCCTTCGCCCCGCAGGCACAATGAGGCAGGTAATGATCACGTGCTACACCAAACCCTCATTTAATAAGCACTGAGAAGTCAATAAATTTTCCCCGGGTCCCGCCTCGGGACTTCAAATATTCTCCTCTTTGGAATACCACTCTAACCGACGATGCCGCCTCCACCCTCAGTACAGTCGTTTGCAAGCACAGAGGTAGTTTCCCAGTCATCACAAACGAACAGCATGCGGAACATTGGCTCTGGTATGGTTCAGCTCGACAGCAGTGTCCAGAAGCCTCTGGCGAAGCCACGAAAGGCAATTACTCTCGAGACCATGAACCAGAACCTGCGCAAGGCCGACTACGCTGTTCGTGGTCGACTCGCAATTCGCGCCGAAGAATTGCGTGACAAGCTACGAGAAGGTGGTGATCATAAGTTACCGTTTGTTGACATTGTGAATGCAAACATTGGAAATCCGCAAGCAATGGACCAACGGCCCATCACTTTCTTCAGACAAGTCCTTGCCCTTGTACAGTACCCAGACCTACTTGAATCTGAGGCTGCAAAGATTATCTTTCCTGCCGATGCGCGTGAGCGAGCGAGCATTCTTTTAGGGGAAATTGGCTCGGTGGGAGCTTACTCACAGAGTCAGGGCGTGCCGTATATTCGTCAGTCAATTGCCAACTTCATTGCCAGCCGCGACGGCTTTCCTGCCGACCCCAACGATATCTACCTTGCAGGTGGTGCTAGTTCAGCAGTAGGATCTCTTATGACTACAATTTGCAGCGGCCCAGGCAGCGGCGTTATGATTCCCGTACCACAGTATCCGCTCTACTCCGCTACCCTTACAATCGAGAACGCGACCGCCGTTCCATACCTTCTTGACGAGACAACCGGCTGGGGTACTGATACCAAGTATATTGGCTCGGTTGTACGTCAGACTTTGGCATCTGGTGTATCTCTTAAGGCTATTGTGGTTATAAACCCCTGTAATCCGACTGGTAGCTGTTTGAGCGCGGAAGAGATTAAAGACATCATTTCGCTTGCGGCCGAGAATTGCTTTATGATTATCGCTGACGAAGTCTATCAGACTAACATATATAAAGGCAAGTTTTTCTCTTTCAAACGTATGCTTCGCGAACTCCAGAGAGACTTTCCTGGAAAATACGATGATGTCGAACTTGCGTCGTTGCATTCAACATCAAAGGGTATGGTTGGAGAGTGTGGTCAACGCGGTGGTTACCTCGAGCTCATTGGGATTGACTCCGAGGTCAGAGAGCAACTTTATAAACTTGTATCTATTTCTCTCTGCCCCGTCGTTACCGGCCAGGTTTTGACCGAGTTGATGGTTAACCCTCCAAAGGAGGGCGATGAGTCATATCCCCAATACAAGAAGGAGTACGACACTATCTACAACAGACTTAAGGAGCGCGCTCGAAACCTCTTTGATGCTTTCAAGGAAATGGAAGGTGTTTCCTGTCAAGAGCCTACGGTATGCATATTGTGTTGTTCTTGCCCATACTATTTCAGATTTCTAATATGACTAATAGGGCGCTATGTATCTCTTCCCTACAATAACTATTCCTACAAAGGCAATTGCCGAAGCACGAAGCAGAAACGAAGAACCTGATGAGTTTTACTGTATGCAATTACTCGAACAAACTGGTGTTTGCGTTGTACCTGGCTCGGGATTTGGTCAGAAGGATGGCACTTTCCACTTCCGCACTACATTTTTGGCACCTGGAAAGGAGTACGTTGATCGCATGCTTGCATTTCACAAAGAATTTCTCGAAAAATACTCATAGAGACGGTTCTATTTTTGGATTTGTCTTTGTTTTGATTGTTGCTTTTCCATTCATTCATCTACTTCTTTTTTTGCTCGCTGTTTTATTTTTATATTTTTTTTATTTGCTTTCAATGTGGTTCATGAAAAAACCTCTCTGAACGAAAACTGAGTTAAACTGTATTGATTTAAATTTTCCTCGGGCGGCGTGTGCGCGGTTGGCTTTTATTTTTATTTTTATTTTCATTTTATTTATTTATTTATTATCAGTTTATCAATTTTCGGGGGATTGTTTGCAGTTGGAACATTTTTATTAGTCAGTGTGTTTTTTATTCTTGTTTATTCTTCTTTTGTATCTATATTTGTCTTTTCCGGATTGAAAAAAGAAAAGTTGCTTATTATTTATCATTCGACTTGCTTGATATAAGAGTTAAGTTGTATGCAATGATTGGGCTGTATACTGAACGGTATCGACCGTCGTGATAAAACAAGACAAGCCATGTTTTAATATTCTATGTCATCGGATTAAATACTATGGGAGAGACAGTACTACTGTTTGAGTAAATACAATGATTTTAGATTATTAAATGATTTTCTCTGTTGATCATTTTATTTTCTCTGTATTACTCAATATTCTAAACCGCTGTAGGCTAATCAATGCGCTGTAAGCTTTATTTGCCTTCGAATTCAGAAGTCACTGATAGAATATTGATACAAGGTATATACAAATAAGCGCTACAAAATTCTAAACTTCCAATTATATACAAGTTAACCGCCGCGTTCGATTGGTGGAAATAATATTGTTCTGTGTAGGTCGTGGTGATTTATTGCTTTATGTGGGTTTAATCCAATTTCTTTCCGAAACCAAATGTGACGAGATGCGCTCCCCTCCGTCGCTTCGTTTCAGTAAATAATACATGCCGCTGAGCTATTCAGTTCAAATG
Organism: Myxozyma vanderwaltii; assembly: GCA_030556335.1. Classification (NCBI taxonomy): domain Eukaryota; kingdom Fungi; phylum Ascomycota; class Lipomycetes; order Lipomycetales; family Lipomycetaceae; genus Myxozyma; species Myxozyma vanderwaltii. The sequence goes on along the minus strand of JAKTPV010000062.1, from coordinate 10,557 downwards.
TAAAGATTAGTGAATATACTACCAAAATTGCAGATTCTCTATCGCTAAGGTGGAAGCTGGAACGGTAATTCTCGAAATAATTGGATACATACCAACAGCGTCGTAGCGCACCATCCGAATTGGCTTTGCCGATCTTCGAACAAGCATAGATCGCTTAATTCCAGTCAAAGCACTTGAGATAAGAGTAACAAGTGTCGTCTGCTTCTTAGCTAAAAGTTGAGGCTAAGTTAGTCCACAATATTCAAATATTCCGAAGACATAATGTTGCAAGTGCAAAGCACCACAGGATAGCGCGGAGTTTTAATCGTCTGCAATACAATCTGCACCCGCCCCCTCTCAAAATAACACAGTTAATACCTTTAGCCATATTGTATCTTGAAAGTACGTTGATACTCGTAAAGAAAAACTGTTTCTGCTCTCGTCGTGAAGTTATTCGCTTTGGACGAAAAAAGTATAAAACTTCATCCCGACAGTACGATTACATAAGCATTTTGAAATATGCAAAATTATTTAGGCATCGACATTTGAGTAGTTTAACTAGTCATAGAGCAGAATTAAACCAAAAGGGAAACAAAATCAGTGCCAGATAGTAATCTTCAAGCTAAACGGCGGAGAATTTAATAAAATTCCTATATACATTTATTTAAAGTACAATATACAAACAGATTACTGCAAGATAACCTCACCTTCTCCCCACATGCCTTCCAAAATATGCTAAATTAAATGCTAGTTGATATGTACAAGAAAAATAATACAAATGGGAAATCGAAACCACGTTCTATTATTTGTCCCCTTCTTTATCAATCATCTTCTTTATAAAAATGCTCGTCCGCATCTTGGGAGTTATCGCCGTCGTCTTCAAATTCAGTGTCGTCTGTAAAATTGTGCTCATCTTCCTCATACGAGGTGTCATTGCCAGATCCGAGTAAGAAAGTACCATCGCTTTGGTCTGAATCAATTGATCCAACATCATCGTTGCTTTCAAAACCATCAGGATCAATTAATGGCTCTCTTTCATTCAAAATGAACTCATTTGGATCATAATGCCATTCTCCTTGCTCTTCCAATTTTGTGATCTTAGCTTCCGCTTCATTGCTCTCGAAGTCACCTGTTTGAAGTATGTCTCGCATGTGCATAGTATGTCTTTGATCCAAAGACTTGGTTGTTGGATTTTCTTTGTCCTCTAAAACCTCCAAACCGCGATTAGTTATCGGATGCTCGTCGGAATTAATAATGTCAGTCTCAGCCTGACTTCGTTCAGAACTTGACTCGTCAGGGTATAAACGTCTAAATCTGTACTCCTGTAAATCCTTCCGGAACAGAATTGCAATATGTTTGGGATCTAAGCCCATAGTCTCAAGTGTTAGCAAAGCCCAGTTGTAAGTTCGGGAATCGCCAGCATAGAGAGCAAATCTACCCACACGCTCAACAGCCACATAAGTTGGAACTGTGCCAGCAAAGATTGATTCATCAAACTTTTCTGACGACACAAAGGTTCTGAACGGTTTAGATTCATCCTCTTCGTCAGCACTGCTTGACTCACTCTTCTCATCATCGGCGCTTTTCACTTCTTCAGTTTGATTCCGGTTTGCCTTTCTAGTGTATCCTATATTTGGTCCTTCGTGGAACGATAGAAAAAGCTTCGGGTCGATATCAGTCGACCTGACATTAAATTCTAAAGGATCTTCCTTATCATTAAGCATCTGTGTAACTTGCTGCAAATACTTGATCTTAGAGCCGCGTCTCTGAAGTCGATTTTTTGCAGCCCGTCCTAGTGAAGTCTCCATATGTGCTGTAGACGATATGAGCTTCTGTAACGTCTTTCTCGCAACAGCAGATCCGAATTCTTTGGCAATATAAAGTAGAAATCCAACTAGATATAAACTATCACGTTCGGCTGCCTGTGAACCTGCACTTGCGATCTCATATTCTCGCAGTCTCAAACTCTTGTGTACCAAAGTGGCCCATGCATATTTCCTATTTTCTTCATTCTCGGATTTCATTGTCTCTTTAAAGCCAGCCTCTAGACCTTCCTTGTCGATAATGTCCTTAATAAGCAAAGCATATTCTGTGGGTGACAATTTATGGCCTCCTTGAGCAATCATTTCCCTGATTTGCTTTTTGCCTCGCGTATCATTAAATTTCACACTCACAAATAAGAGTTCGCGCAAAACGACTCTCGAGTAAGGATGCCTAAGAATTTTCAATGTTTGCCGAGCAAGAATAAAATTATTTGTTCGAGCAGCAAAATTTAATAGCACACTCTGAATATGCTCATCTGATACCAATGCCCGGTTAAACTGCATAATTATATTCTGGGCTCTGTCTATAAACCGGTATCTAGTCAGAGCACGTACTAGACGAGCAGTCAGCTCTGGTGGAATCATGTTGATTGTATAGCCCCTGTGCGAAAGCATCAACTCGTATTGATCAGCCGCCTCAAGGAAATCTCCTGAACTGAGCGCACGCTGAACTACCTCAGAATAAAAACTTGTAGGCAACATTACTTTCTTCTGAAGTATATCTTCCTGCTTTCGTATCAGACGTAAAATCAAACTAGGCTGCCTAACCGAATCATATGCCTCCAGAGGAAGACCTTTCTCGGGCTTTGTAATTTCTAACGCTTTATCCATAAGCGTCAACTGCTGATTCTGTGTCAGATACTGTTTTTCTCGTAGAAGCTCTTCCCACAACAGTGCTACAGCACGTAGACGATCAATAGACGGATCAAACTCCATAGATTGCAACAGCTGGTCAATAGCTGTACGAATCACAGCAGCTGGGATCAACGTCAGCGGTTCCTCCGCGTTCATTCCATCATTTGCTACTATTTTAGAAGAGCTTTTTTCACCAAGCTTGGGTCCATCTCGTAGAAAGCGGATGATCATAGCAGTAGCAATAACTTCTTCATTACAAGCAAGTGCAAGATGTACCATTATAATTGCCAAAGCTTTGTGTGCTCTATCGGTATATCCAGCAGCATCAGCTTCCAAAATTTCTGAAAGCAACCATTTGAGAGGATCCCTAGCATTTTGTGCACCGTGAGCAGAAGGTATTATTTTGCGACACACTTCTCTCAGTGTATCAGATGAGGACAAAGAGTTAATCATTGCCACAAATAGAGTTATTCGCTCTGTTGAGAACATCAGTGTGAAGCCTTCAAACACAAATGACGCCATGCCGGGCTTATTGAACGCCGAGCACATGGCGAACATTATCCGACGCATAAAAGTTTCAGAGCCTCTCTGATGAAATTCTTTAAGTAAACTGTACGGTCTTGCATTGTTACGTGCACGTAACAAGATTGGTAAGATTCGATTTTCGATAGTGATGGGATTGGGATATCGTGGCAGCTCTTTAAGTTCGCTAACAATATTTTCCATGAAATACGTTAGAGAAAGATTTGCCTTTTCACCAAAATGATCAGGTGCTTTCCATCGCTCAGAATGATGCTCTCTCGTTGCACGAGAATCGTGTCGAACATGTAAAGGTTGAAATATACCATCCTCCGGATGCACCCAGGTAAAATTATCCGCTAATTTGAAATCCCGTACATAATCAGACGGCTTTACAGATTTAATATCTGAGCCTTTTGATGCTTTTGGGCGACTTGGCGGGCTGAACTGCATATCTGGATGTGGTGCCAGGGCAGAAATATCGATATCGTCGTCATCTAGCGAATCCAAAAACTCCGACAACGGTGCATGCCTCTCTTTATTATCTGCTGAAAAAGCACTTTTCGAGGAGTCCATGCCATCCCCATCCGCATCGTACCTGTCAAATTCTTCATTTCTGCACTCAATCTCGTCCACAGGGACGGAGCGCATCCTGCATGGCAAAGCGCTGAATGACCGAGTTGACTTTCGCCGTCCTGGTGACCATCTAGTAGTAATCTGCAGCCCACCAAATATTACCGCAGGAGGCGGCGCGAGATATACGATTATACACGGTGTTAGCCATGTTGAGCGGCTCCATAGCCGACTCAAGTTGCATGCTAGCACCGGACGCATCTTTGACCTGGTGTGCGCAGTTGCTACTATAAGCGAGCAAAGCTCACGTTGGTTGACTATTCTTTCTTCTTAAGTAGACTGTAAGATTATCGAGAGCATAATATATTCGTGATAGAAAAGCGGCGGAAAAAAACTTTGATTCTGGAGTAAACTTCTCGCGCATATGACTAGTTTTTCGAATTAGTCTCAGTAGCTGAATCTAACAGCTTACACAAACAATCTCATACGTCTCTGATAGATTTTCAATTCTCTGATTTTACTCCAATGTCGAAGAAGAAACTTGTAATAAAGGCTGTCGGCTGTCGTGCCTGGTGGAAGGCTATAATAAGTCTAGAGTTAACCACTTCCCTCTTAATTTCGCAAAGATGTACGCAGTAAAGCCAATCTGAAAACAAACAACAACAAAATCTCCACATACTTTTTCAGATCTGCAACTTAGCACAAGATGTGTAGCAGAAGAGTCGGAAATGAACGCGAGTGCGATATTGGAGGATAAATTTGATGAGTCTCGATTCAACGCAGTCTTTCGGCAAGGCCTTCAAACTTATATAGTGTTTTCAACAGCCAATTGATAGTGTTACGTAGTTGTGATAGTTTATATTCCAAAACGAATAAAAGCTCAAAAAGTTCCGGATTTGAGCGCTGGAAAGCGGGAACTACGCAAGCAACAATTTTGAAAACATGCAATAAATTTCAAAATTTTAAAGTTAGAGTAAAGTCAAGTTAAAGTTCGCATTTACGGTGGGGAGTGCAAAACGTAAGCAGTATATATAAACCTTAATTTACCTGCGAAAAAACACAGATTTAAGTTCCGAAAACGCTAAGAGTTTACCACGCGCGCGACTACTACAAAATAATTTAGAAACTCCCAGCGCATTTTGCGACAGAGACAGCTCCATCTCACATTGTAGTTTCTATAATATAAATAGCCTAATGACAAATTGATATTCTATGAGACTGAATGCTGATTTTTTGTAGAATAAATACACGACTTGTTTACAATCGACGCACTCACTCTATAAGCATTAAGAAGACGTGTGCTGGCCATCTCATAAGTCGCTGAACATTATTTTTTTTTACTTCAACTTCTCGGTCAATTCTGGGACCGCCTCAAATAAGTCAGCAACCAAACCAACATCGGCAACCTCGAAAATAGGAGCATCGGCGTCTGCAAAATTTGTAGTTAGTATAGCAATGCGACCCATGCTTAACAGTACTTGACATAATCATACCCTTGTTGATAGCAACGATAGTTTTGCTGTCCTTCATACCTGCAAGATGCTGAATAGCACCGCTGATACCCACAGCAACATACAAATCCGGCGCTACAACCTTTCCTGTCTGTCCGACTTGGAGCGAGTTGTCTGCAAAACCAGAGTCAACAGCAGCACGACTGGCACCAACGGCAGCGCCGAGCGCATCAGCCAATGGGTACATGATTTTGTCAAAATTCTCTTTATCTTTTAATCCTCGTCCACCAGAGACGACTTTCTTTGCACTTCCGAGATCTGGGCGTTCGCTGACTGTCAAATCTTCAGAGACAAAGGCTGTGGTAGAAGGAGCAGCCGGGTCGACAGCACTCTCTATGGGTGCAGTTGCTGATCCGGCTATGGGCTCAGGAAATGCAGAGCCACGAACAGTAATGACCTTAACTGGGTCGTTAGACTTGACTGTAAGAATGACGTTACCAGCGTAAATTGGGCGGACGAAAGTGTCGTCTGCAATGACATCGGTAATGTCGCTAATCTGCTGCGAGTCGAGTAAGGCAGCAGCACGCGGAAGCACATTCTTTCCAAATGCAGAAGCAGAAGCAAATACATGAGTGTATTCTCCGGCCTTGACGTTCTCGACAATAAGAGGAGCAAAGCTCTCAGCAAGGCCCTAGAATAAAGTCAACCCATCAGATCAGCTCATCGCGCATTTTACGTCTCTGGATATTCGACACATACCCTGTCGTAGGCCGCACTAGAAGCAGTGATGACCTTGGAGACTCCGTCCAGTTTTGCGATCGACTCCGCGGCAGCAGCAGCGCCCGAACCTGCGAGTAGAACCGTGAGCGGACCGCCAACCTTCGCGGCCGCGGAGAGAACATTGTAGCCCGGCGACGACGTTTCCAGCACAGCCAGAGAAGCCAGCGAGCGCACGGAAAAGACCGACAGACGCGAAACACAGGCCAGTGGTCGTCGGAAGGTTCTGAGTGTAATCATTGTGTGCGAGCAGAATACCTCTTTGTAGAGATTTAGCAACTATTATTTCACGCCTTCACGAAGACTCTTGCGCGAAGTCGAGGCGAGCCGCGGCCTAGGAACAATTTCGTAGACGCGTTATACGTGATTTGTACCGCGTGCACAAGCCCTAAGCCCACATGCATTAATATAATCTGGTTATGGCATAACTGCAACGACATGTTACAGATCAGGTAGCGCATCGCTGCACCCTCGAAAATCCCCTCGTCACCCTCAGTGAACACATTGTTTATTTTGTTACTCCGTCCAGCCGAGAGCCTCGCCCACCCCGAGCCATGGATCCTGACTCACAGCAACCAACGACAGACACCAGCACCGAGCAACAGCAGCAGCAGCCCGAGGAGCAGCCCGAGCGAGCAGTAACTTCTGCAGACGCAAGCGCAACCTCGTCCGCAGCCATGTCCGCCGCGTCCTCATCGCAGCCAGCTATCCCGACCCCGGATCTCACAGACCAACCAGCCACAGTTGAATCCTCTCTAGAACCCTCAATTGCGCCAGAAGAACCGGCTGCGGAAAGCGCCGCTCCTGCCGAGCAAACGTCTGAGCCTTTTGCGGAACCTACTGCTGCCGACATGGCCGCCACAGACACTGAAATCTCAGACGCGCCTCCTGTCGAGTCCCAGCCCGAACCCGAAGTGGCACCCAAACTCGAGGAATCTACCGAATCTCAAGATACGTCCGACGAGCAGGCACCAACGGACGCCGATGCCGATACTATGGACGTCGATGTGGCTGTTGCAGCCGAGTCCGAGTCTAAGCCAACTACAACTGGAAGCAGCGCGTCCAATCTTGCCGAGAGTGATGGAGTCAAAGTGACTGTTGAGGAAGCTACTGTTCAGCAAAAGAGGGCTTTGGAAGCCGAAGCAAAGTCATTTCTTGTCGAACAGACCTATTCTGTTGTTATCCCCTCGTACGCGGCATGGTTTGATATGAGCAAAATCAACGACATTGAGCGCAAGTCTCTGCCTGAATTTTTTAACAACAGAAATCGATCAAAGACACCTACCGTTTATCGTGATTATAGAGACTTCATGATTAACACATACCGGCTTAATCCGACCGAATATTTGACTGTCACCGCCTGTCGACGAAATTTGGCTGGAGATGTCTGTGCCGTAATGAGAGTGCATGCTTTTCTGGAGCAGTGGGGTTTAATCAATTATCAGGTATCCAAATTTACTGCAATTTTTTATGGAGTGCTTTAACTAATTTCATTAAGATTGATCCTGAGACACGACCATCCGTCATTGCGCCTCCATATACAGGTCACTTCCGCGTCATGGCCGACACTCCTCGTGGCCTTCAACCGTTCTATCCTGGCCAGGGAGCTTCGGTCACCGCGGGCCAACCTCATTCCTCTACTGAGCGCGGTATTGCTGCTCCTCCCATTAAACCAGATCTTAACCTCGAGATACGCAAGACCTTTTATGAGAGTTCGGCTCCAACATCGTTATCTGCTGACACTCCAAATGGTAATGCTCGTAAAACCTACAACTGCTTTACATGTGGCAACGATTGCACGCGGGTGCGCTATCACTCTATGAAAAACAAGCAATATGACCTTTGCGCAAATTGTTTCCTCGAAAATCGGTTTCCGTCCACTTCTCAAACTTCAGACTTTGTCAAATTTGAAGACACTACTTATCTGTCGGCTGGTAGAGATCGTGAATGGACCGATCAAGAAACTCTTTTGCTGCTTGAGGCCATGGAACTTTACGATGAAGACTGGAATGCGATTGCGGATCATGTAGGCACTCGTACTCGAGAGCAGTGCGTTCTGAAATTTTTGCAGTTACCTATTGAGGATCCTTATCTCGAAGGAAAGCCAGAAGAGCTTGGTCCACTGCAGTACAATCACATCCCGCTCTCTCAGGCTGACAACCCGGTTATGTCTGTTGTTGCCTTCCTGGCTAGTGTGGTTGACCCTAAGGTTGCAGCAGCGGCCGCCCAGAGTGCCTTACCAGAGATGACAAAAGCTATACAGAAACAAATTGAGAAGAGCACTAGAGATGAGACTAAAGAAGGTGCAAATGGCACTGAAGGTGGTACTGCAGAACCAACGACAGAGGAGGAAGGAACGGTTAAGAAGGCAGCCTCGATCGCTCTTGGAGTGGCGGCAGCTCGAGCACATTTGCTTGCTACAGACGAAGAACGCGAGATGTTGCGGTTGGTAAACTCACTTGTGAACATGCAGTCGAGAAAGCTGGAGCTCAAGCTTGCAAAGTTCACCGAGTTGGAGCAGGTGCTTGAGGCGGAGAAAAGAGAAATTGAGCAATCACGCCAGCAGTTGTATATCGATAGGCTCGCGTTCCAAAAGGAGATGTTGGAGCAGAAGAAGGCTCTCGCAGAGCAGTCTACAGCTCTACAGACACAGCAGCAGGCAGCGACATATGCGCAGGCACAGCAGCAGCAGCAACAACAGCAGCAGCAGCAGCCACTGGGTATGCACGGCACAGGACATGGGCTTGCGGAAGTGGGTGGTGTAGGCCAAGAGACATCATTTTCGGATACTTTATATGGAGCGCAGATTGCGGATCCAAATGCGATGGAGATTGGATTGTAGAGGAGGAGTTATTATTATTAATTATATAAAATGTATTTGTAAAGAAGTGTTGACGAGGTTTGTGTGCTACGTTAAATCCTATATTGTTCATTAGTTCGTTTGGAGGAGTGCGACGTGATAGCATGTAAAATAATGTGTATTTTTGCTGTACTTTAGATTGCAAGCGTATTCTGTTGATTGTAAGAGTCGGATATTGAACTACATATGTATGGCGTACGTATAGAGCAAATTGCTGGATATGGGTTCGTATGAGGGAGCAGTAGTGTAAACTATTCAGTAGAGAAGGAGCTAGTAACGAGGCGATTACATAAGCGCATTGATTGGCTATGTCTGCAAACCTACGCGTCAATTTTAGAGTTTCATTAAGGGCGCGTCACATTTCCACATTAGTCGAAGGGCATTGTGGCACACGCGTCTTGTACTCTTAACGAACGAGAACTGTCGCGTCAAATGGCGCAAAATTGACCAGTTACTGCGAGATTGTACCGGCTTTTTCTTTCTTCAGGAGAGTGGGTCGCTGCGGTCAAGGTGCAAATGGGAAGAATTTTTTGCGGATCTGAATAAGGGTGCCCCTGCATAAGCTTCGCATGTGTGTGCGCATGAAGCTTGGGAGTATGGCACGAATACAGACAGTCTGAGAAGAGCACTGCGTCGGGTCAGGCTAAAAGAGTGATGGGCTGTTTTGTTACGAATGAGCAGAGATAGAAGTGTGTAGTAGCAGCAGCAGCAGGAGTAGTAGCAGCAGCAGTGCTTAGTGTGGTGGCCGGTCGGGCGACGGAGATATCGAGTACCAACGGGTGCCAGGCCATGCCAACCAGCAAGCAAAATGCGTGCAGTCACCGCCGCAAACAGGCTCTTTGTGGCATTTGCGATTCGCAGTTGCAGCAGGCGGAATTGATAGAGAAAGAAGCGGGGGACGCAACACAGAGTAGTAAGGGAGCGAAAGCAGCAGGTGGTGGAGAGCGGTTACATCGACCACGGTTTCGATCAGCTAGCCAGCATCAGGCCTCATTTCGGTCATGGCAAAAACTTGACTGCAATTGTGTCCCACAACAGCGGCTATAAACGTGCAAGCGCGAGGCTCGACTCGGTAGGTCAGCCTGTGAACGGGTGTAGACCCGCGCAGACCGGCACAGTGTGACCGCGGGCGCGCTGCAGCAACACAGCAACACAGCAACAGAAAAAAAAAGCGCTCTAAGCAATGCTCGCAGCAGCTTCTCAACTTAAATAGTAGGACGTGTCGCCAGAACGGGGTGAGCTGGCGGCACGCGCGGATGACCACGACGGGTCACGGCGGCCGAAACAGGCAACGTAATGGATCACGTAACGCGTCGAAGACGGAGTGCCCGCGAACGCGCAGAATCCGCCTCTGATCTGCGCAGTCTCCCCGGCGCACTTTCAGACAGCTTGCTCGCCAATTTGTGAGAATGGGTTTGCTCTTGCGTGTTTTGGTGAGTTGTGCTGGAGTGAGTTTAGCTGTGTTGTTGGCGGTGTTTGGAGATATCGCTGCTTCTGCTGCTGCCGCAATGCTCTCGCAAGGCCAAAGCAGCCTCAGTCCAGTCCAGTCCACAAACAGCCCGGCTTTTCTTTACTCTGTCTGTAGCCTCGCGCATTCGCTCGATCCTCTTCTACTGGGGCTTCATGCGGTGGATGTCCGACCGTCCGACCGTCGCCATCTGCGTGCGTGCACACCACCCCCCCTTCTACACCGCTCGACAGCCGTATTCCTAAGCTAGAC